>JACGTP010000083.1:0-28742 GCA_023678845.1 Mischocyttarus mexicanus
TATATATATAAAACAGATAAAACGTTTTCTCGAACCCTAAAGATAGAAAGAGATAAAAAGATATAAAGAGTCTAGACTGTTGGCAGACGCGGCAAAACGACCAAAGCCAGAAAGTCAGGTGAGGAGAAGACCCCTACTACTACTACTACTACTACTACTACTACTACTACTACTACTTTCTTCTTCTTCTTTTCGCTAGATACAACACAACCTGGACTTACAATCCTGCTTGATACCCAACCGATCGGTTGATCGGTCGATCGATCGATCGATCCGGTCGTGTCCGGTCGACTTTGCACTTCCACAAAAAAAGGAACAGATACGTGAATGGATTTTCGTTACCATGATTTTTTACCAAGAATATTGAAATTTATATACATATTCCTCCCTTTATCATTCTCAATATAACAACTCATACTGGAAGAAAAATCAATTCAAGGTGTGTATGGTATATATAAATGGTTAGAAAAGTTTATTAATAGTTTAATGGACCGTACACGTATTATGTGTGTAATAGTTGGAACAACTGTTAGTGGCTCGATCACACAACATGTGGTGACATAATACATATAATTGGCTTTGTTATATTTTATAGCTTAGTCATTGATTTTTGGTAATTATTTTTTCTATGTCCCTTTATTTTTTTAATTTATTATAAAATATATTTTTTTATAAAATTATTATAATATTATATTATATTTATATTATATTATATTTATTAATATTATATAATTTGTATTAATTTAAAATAAACTAATAAATTATTTCAAAATATTGCCAGCCCTTTGGTGATTTTTAACTGGGATCGTTGAAAGTTTTGATATAATCGAATAAAAAGTACTTTTTGTTTAACCTAATGAAAAAGAAGATGGAAAGAATTTGTCCACGTATTTTCATGACATATAGAAAGAATCAAAGAAAAGTATTTCCTAGAGATACTTTTTTTTTTTTTTACAATTTGCATAAGAAGAATAAGAAGAAAAACGTGTGTGTGTGAGTGTGAGTATGAGTGTGAGTGTGAGTGTGTGAATGTGTGTGTGTGAGAGAGAGAGAGAGAAGAGGATTTCGAGATTCTCCGTGTCCCGTCAACATGTGGTTTTCGACGGTCCACCTTTCGTCAAAGCAGACCACGAAGTTTCTTTATTCACGCGCTTGCACGCGACCAGCAACGAATACAGAAGAAATGCAAAGAGTGGAAACGGGATTCCCATAGGTAGAAAAGGGTGGCCCCCCGCGGGAGAGAGAAGCGGTGGAGCAATAATTCGTGTCGTAAGGTACGCCAATAAAGAAGAGAGGGGGGGAGGAGAGAGAGAGAGAGAGAGAGTAAAGGGAATAAAAATAAGAGAGAGGGACAACGATGCAAAATGCTGGCAAGAGAGGTAAGTCGTTGTTGCCATTGGTCTTCTGTCCTTCTCTCTCTCTCTCTCTCTCTCTCTTTCTCTCTGTCTTTTCCCTTTTCTTCCTCCTGTTTCCCTCCTCCTTGTCCTCCTCCTCTTCCTCCATCTCGTCCTCCTCCTCCGCCACATTTCCTCCCCCTCTTACGGCATGCATTATGCATGTGGGATGAGGGCTTCGCAGTTTTGCGTATCAGATCCAACGTCACGTTAGTTTAAAATCAATGTTGCTTCTACCCTGTCTTATCAATCTTACCGAACGATCTTGGAAGCTGGACGATTATTCTAGGATCACAGATATCCTTAAATCTTCCTATTTCTTTTTCTACTTATATAAAACTAACCGAGGTTNATCAGGAATGAAAATTGTAACACATGTTGAAGATAATTTCTTATGGAGGATATTGCTAGATTTTATGATGTATGAATAAATGTAATATGTAAAAACAATGACTGTTATTTTGCAGTTACATTTGCAACAACGATGAAGACGTTCTAAAATCACAGATATACTTAAATCTCTCTATTTCTTTGTTACTTTTTACTTCAAAACTAATCGAGGTTTATTATATTAAAAACTATTTATTAGGTTTTATAATTGAACGGGGGAGAGAGGTGAGAATTAAACGATGAATTTAGTTTTGACAGTCGATAAAGGATTATGAAAAAAAACAAAACAAAACAAAAACTGTATCGCAGATATTGTTATTGTTATTTTGCAGTTACGTTTGAAACAACAACGAGGACAACGACTACGACGAAGACGACGACGAAGACGACGAGGAAGACGACGAAGAAGAAGAAGACGACGAGATGCCAATCTCGTCCTAACGTCCATTACTTGCCAAGGAGGCGGCTCTATCGAAGAGGCAAACGGTCCTCTCCTCTCCTGCTTTCCATTCTACGGACGCGCAGAGAATTTGAGATTTGCATAACAACTTCGCTACAAAAGCAAACTGCCGTTACGATCGTTTTGCATTTAAGCTTTACCTTTTACTTTGAAACGTAAGGGAATATTTTCCGTCTGTCGGGGTACCCTTTTTTCGCCTTCTTCTTTTAAACCGCGTCTAAAGAACGATACCACCGCATTGTTTTCTCTGACATTTTTCTTTTTTCTCTTTTGCTTTTTTGTTTATTCTTTCACGGTATGGGTTTCGACTTGGTTTCCGATTTCGATTTCCTTACTGCGATAATACTGCTGTTACTGCTGCTACTACTACTATACCAACGTATCGTAGACTCGTAATATTAGCTGTTGGATTTAATTCGTAGCGTTTTTTTAATTAAAAAATAACGTTTTATTTGAAATGAAAGTAAAAAATTACATTATTGAAAATACTGCCCATCGCTTGCCACTACTTTTTCCCATTTTTCAGGTAATTGTCGAATACCCCTTTGAAAAAACTCTTCGTCCTTGGAGGCAATCCATGAATCGATCCAATTTTGCCAATCCTCATAAGATGTTAATTTTTTCCCTGATAAACCATGAGCCATTGATCGAAACAGGTGGTAATCCGAAGGGGCAATACCCGGAGAATACGGCGGGTGGGTTAAGACTTCCCATTTCAATGTTTCCAGGTATGTTTTCACTGGTTTCGCCACGTGAGCTCGAGCATTGTCGTGCAGTAAAATAACTTTATCGTGCCTTTTGCTCCATTCCGGCCGTTTTTCCTTCAATGCACGACTCAAACGCATCAATTGTAACCGGTAGCGATCCCCAGTGATGGTTTCATTGGGTTTTAACTATTCATAATAAACTACACCTTGTTGATCTCACCAAATACAAAGGAGGAGCTTAGATCCATGAATATTGCGTTTTGCCACTGATGATGATAGTTGTCCGGGCTTAACCCATGATTTTCTACGCTTAGGATTGTCATAATGTATCCACTTTTCATCTCTAGTAACAATACGATGTAAAAAACTTGTTCTTTTGTGCCGTTTCCGCAAAAACACTTTATTTCGGATAAACCTCAACATATTGAAATAATAGTAACATGATGTTATTAACAATGAAAACATAATATTTGTCGTAAAAATAAAACCTTGTTAGAGCTGATTTACGATAAATTTGTTTCTGAAGGTGAAAACAGAATACTTTAAAACTCATGTCATCTTTAGTATAACGCTACGAGTTAATTCCAACACCTAATAGTTAGGGCAACGTACTATCCAGTGTTACGACTGGAAAAGGATTAATTAAAGTTGACTTCTATTTATTTATTTATTTTTTTCAAGTATCAAAATTAGATAAGATACTATTCGAGATGCTGTCTAATCGTTAGATTTATTCTAATCGGTATCCTTTATCTACAAAGAAAATAGAATATAAAGTTTTGTTATCAAACAACTAACCCGATTATTCCTTTCATTCCCTATCTCAACCTCAGGGTTCCCATTTTCCTTTGGACAAACGTATACGGAATAGCTCCGTCATACTACCTCCCACCCCCTCCTCCCTCCTCCCTCCTCCCTCCTCCCTCCTCCCTCCTCCCTCCTCACTCCTCCTCCTCCTCCTTCTCCCGTATCGTGCTTTTAAACTCCGCATTCCGGACCTTATAAAGAGTTCTGTCGTCTTGGGTTTGCACCGAGGACGCAAGAGAAGCATACGTAGTCAAAGTATTGTTTGCGCACGTGTGCAACGTAAATCTCTAAACCGTAGTGATGCGAGTATACCGCGTGTCGTGCGGAGGAAGAACGACCGTGGATGAGCCCAGTGAACGTTGTCCTCTCTCTCTCTCTCTCTCTCTCTCTCTCCTCCCCCCTTCTACAAACTCTTTTTCTTACTCACGAGGAGGATACTTTTTTTTTTTATATAAAACACGGTATACCCCACCCAAGTATACCGTTGTATAAATAATTTAAAATCGTTTAAACTAAATAAGTCTTTAAGAGTTGTTTGAAGGAAATAAAGAAAAAGAAAAATAGAGAAAATAAATATAATATGGGTGTTGGAATTAATTTGTAGAGGATTTTCAGAGAGACAAATAACGATTTAATTTAAATGAAAATAACAAAAATATATTAATGAAAATACTGCCCATCACTTGTTATTACTTTTTTCTATCTTTCGGGTGAGAGACGGATACCCTGTTGAAAGAATGCTTCGTTCTTGGAAGTATTCTATGAATTGATCCAATTTTGACTATCTTCAGAATAAATGAAACTTTGCCTTGACAAACCATAAGTTATCAATCAGAACAGATGATAGTTCAAAGAGGCAATATCTGGAGAATACAGTTTGTGGGTTAAAACTTCCCATTTTAATATTTGTTGATATGTTTGCAACAAAATAACTTTATTGTACCTAAAGCTTCACTTCCAGCCGTTTTTTCTTCAATGCAAGACTCAAACGCATCAGAAAAAATAATAGAATAAAACTCTTCGCAAAAACACTTTGTCATAAATTTCGACATATTTAAATAATCGCAACTCGTTGTTATTTGAAAAATAAGATGTGTCGTAAAAATAACACCTGATAACGGTTGGTTTACGATAAATTTATTTCTGATGATATAAAAAGAGAATAATAATCGTAATACCCATGCAAATTCTCATAAAACGCTACGAATTAATTCCAACAACACCAATAAATATATGTAAAGGAAAACCCCTTTAATTTGAATCTGTAACGTTCGGCGAAACTAATGTAGGAGAAGGTCACGTGATAAACAAGAGTGTATATATTTGGAAACGATTAAATGCGATGACAGTTAGAAGTGAGAAATACAACTAAATAGTTAGTTAAATAGAAAAGATAAAAATTAGATTTTGTTCTTAAAATTTAAAATAGATAATTAGTAAGAAGATTATAGAAGGAAATAGACAATCGTAATATAAACTTTAAATGTTGTTTCTTTGATTATAGGTAAGATCTGGTAAAACGGCGTAAATAATAATTGTAAATAAAACTTGTAAATATGTAAAAAAATAAATACTTTGATTACAGAGCAACACATTAGTTTAAAATAATTGCCGATTCCTTCGAAGAATACGTGTAAGTTGAAGTTTGCCGGTTTTTTTCGTTAAAAAAAACACATAATTTTTAGGGGAATCTCAAAATATTTTTATTCAAAGTATTGACCATTTGATTCTACACATTTCGTCCATCTTTCAGGCAAATTATGGATACAATTCCAAAAAAACTTTTTCTCTTTCGAGGAAAACCATTCGATGAGCCATTTTTCAACTTCTTCAAAATTGACGAAGTGCTACTCTGCAAGTGAGTGCCCCATCGATGCGAAAAGGTGGAAGTCGGACGGGGCGAGGTCTGGAGAGTACAGCGGGTGCGATAATATTTCCCAATTAAGTGTTTTTAATGTGTTTTTCACGGATCTAGCGGTATGAGACGGCGCGTTGTCATGTTGCAAAATAACTTTGCCATGTCTTCGGGCCCATTTCGGTCGTTTTTCGATCAACGCATGATTCAAATTGATCATTTGTTGTCGATAGCGATCCGTATTTACCGTTTCACCAGGTTTTAATAGTTCGTGGTATACCACACCATCCTGGTCCCACCAAACACAGAGCATTGTCTTTCAAATCGAAATCTCCACTTTTAAATTGACGAAACCATGTCTCACATGTTCTAATCACTGGAGCATGTTCACCATAAGTTTCTACTAGCAAACGATGTGCTTCAGCTACTTTTTTCTTTTGATGAAATAAGAAAAGCAACGAATTCCGCAAATGCTCTTTATTTGGAACGAAACTCGACATATTCATTGATATAAACGACTATGACGCTATTATTTTGACAGAATAAGACTTAGGTGTTTTTGGAGGTCAATGTCAATAGAAAACAATCGTGTATATAACAAATCATAGAAATGCCTACATCCTGCTAGCGACATCCTACTGTAAAAACCGGCAAACTTCAACTTACACTCCTATATTCCAATATTGTAATTTTTTTTTGTATGGAAATATACTGTTGTTGTTAAATTAATAGCTATGGGTAATAAAAGTATGCGTCTGTAGAGTATATCAGTTTCTCTTTCTCTCTCTCTCTCTCTATATATATCTATCTATATATATATTTACCTCTATCTATCTATTTATCTATCTCTGGTTTTGAACGTGAACATAATTACGCAACGGTATTGGTAGTGGGCCGGTGGTATATATGTTCCGCCTGAGGCTACTCACGAGTCTCGACGTAAATTCGTCGATTACACGCTTGCAATTTCGTATGCAGAGAGTACTACTACGCTGAATATGTAATGTAACAGCAGTGCCTGCCTATCAACGGCTACCGAAACGCGTCCCAGACTTCAATCAGCGCGCGCAACCCTCGTTACGTCGGATTTACGGATGCGAAATCGAATCCTTCCTCTCTGTCTCTCTCTCTCTCTCTCTCTCTTTCTCTTTCTCTCTCATTCTCTCGTATCGAGATATGACTATATTACCGAATTGCATCTCTGGTATCGATGCAAACGATACCTATGTTTTATTTATCGAACGTTCTTTTCTTTTTTTATATAATGCACTTAGGATGTTTCTTCTTTCGTATTTAATGAAAGAGACAGGAAAAAAAAAACAACAACAAAAAAAGGGGGAATTTAAAAAGAGAAAAAAAAAAGAAAATGGTACGCGTACGATGGAAGAATAGCAGCAGTACGCGGGACGATTTAAATTTCTATATGACGAAAGAGAAGAAGAAGAAGAAGCATAGAAAAATAAAATCTAAACGTAGGGTCTCGCGTATATGCAACTGCATATCGCCGTAGGAACGAATGCCAGCAAGCAGCGCGATGCAGCTCACGAGCATCAGGCAAAGCACGAAGGGGAAAGAGGGAGTTGGTGGTGGGATGGCGGGGAGAAGGGAAAGAAAAAGAGAAAGGGGAGAGGAGAGCGAACCAGGGAAGGAGGGGGGGCGGATCGGGGATGGGGGATGGGGGATGGGGGAAGGGAGGTAGAAAACGCAGCTGCAATGTACACGGTCCTGCACCAGTTTGAGCGAGAGTAATAAAGTCTATGTTGTTGCCTAGACCCGAGGAGCGAGATTGTCGAGCTCGACCATTCTTAGCGACAGCTTCCGGTGTACGCACGTCGTCACTTCCGGGCCCGACACCGTGAGAGCCTAGGATTCTTTAAGCGGGCCCGCTATACGCCGGATGTAACAACGTGGCCGTTGCCTTCGCGGATCCAAATAATAACAGTAATAAGAAAATTATCTGTGAATGGGAATTTCTTTTCCGCTTAAAAGAAAAAAAAAAAAAAAAAAAAAAGCAATTTTCTTTTTTTTTTTTAATATCCTTCTCTTCGTTTCTTATTCCAAGCTTCTGTTTTTATTTTTATTATTGTTATTGATTTGTTTTTACTGTGTGGAAAGATAATTAACTTATTGGGTCAAGATATGAAACAGAATGATTTAAACGATTCACGAATGGGGGAGTTGATTAGGATTTGGTAACTTTACTTTTATTTGTATAATAATACAATTATTATTATTTATTATTAATAATATTATATAATATGGGGTTAATATGCCCTTTGCACTGGAAGCAATTTTAGTGAAAAGATCATATTCACATGTAAGTTAATGATATACGCATTAAAAGAAAAGTTATCGTTGTATGTTATTATTTTTTTAATTGTTTATGAATACAAATGTATAATGTGTAGGTGGTTGTTGAGCCTGCCTGTTCTTATGTTAAAAACTGAAAATTAATTGCATTGTCTTCGTAGCGGAACCCTCGAGTGCAAAGAATTAATATATAATTATATTCTAATATTATTAATTTCTCATTAATTCGTTTACTTTAACAATAACGTATGTGCGTATATGCGTGTGTGTGTGCGTGTGTGTGTGCATATGTGCGTGTGTGTGTACGTATATGCGTGTGTGTGTGCGTATATGCGTGTGTGTGTGCGTATATGCGTGTGTGTGTGTGTGTGTGCGTGCGTGCGTGTGTGTGCGTGCGTGTGCGTGCGTGTGCGTGCGTGTGCGTGCGTGTGTGTGTGTGTGTTTGTGCATATCCTATGAAAAGAATATATACTCGGGACGAGGAAAGTAAATAAGTCGTGTATTAATCGACAAGAAGATTGGAACGTTCGAAGTTTGATTTGAGATTGCTTTCTTCTTTCTCTTTCCACCAACTTCAAGTCTCTTCCTTCCCCAGTTCCCTCTTCTTGACGAAGAAGAAGATAACCCGCGGCGCAAACGAAGCAAATTGACGAATACGCCAGATACGTATCCGTTTCGTCCTGTTCTGTCGAGTTTTTGCTTGACTCCAAGTATTAAGAGCAACGTCGCACGAGACGTAATTACTCGAGGCTCAGGATCACCGGTGCCGAGGGGCATCCAGTCCAAGCAACCTACCCTCCCCTCTCTCTCTCTCTCTCTCTCTCTCTCTCTCTTTCTTTCTTTTCTTTTTGCTTCGAGCGCAAATCGACAAAATCGGCGACATCCTCGTAGCCCAGGACGACGTACGCCCGTCTTCTTCCGTCCCATTCCTGGCTGGTTCGATCGACTTTTTGCCAAGTTTCGCACAGATTGGTGGACCTGGAGGACTACCATATCGAGTTTGGCCCGACCAAGAACGCGCTTATGTTACCTGAGTATGAATGGATCGACGAGTTTCTCTTGTTCGATCGAGGATGGTTATCCTCGTTCATCCACCGAAACTAACCATTCGTCCTTTTTTCTTCATTTTTTTTCTCTCTCTCTCTCTCATCATCTTCTTTTTTTCCTATTTACGTCAAACGAAAAGAAACGAAAATGATCTCGCAAGAAAGAAAGTCTGGTTGTGTATGTTGAAAATGTAACTCTCGAAATGGTGAACGATCAACGAATAAGTAACGGATAGCAGCAACGAAAGTGAGAGTTTCCCTTTTCTTTTTTTTTTCTTTCTACCTTATACTTTAATTCCTTTCACCCTTATATCCTTCAATACACCAAGAGAAATGTGATTAAGCCCTTCGGTTTAAGCGTTTCTTCGAAGCAAAGAAAAAGGCACGGTTTCTTTATTGATAGCTGAATCATTCACGAATGAAAAGCGGAATCGAGTAAACGATAAATCATCTAAAAATGATTACCATTAGCCTAGATAAGTCTTCTTTTATTTCTATATTCTGAATGATTCATCAACGCCAGGTTTATCGTTTTTATTATATCCAAAAAGAAAAGAAATAATATCTATGTCAAAGTGTTTCTTACTTAGAATTAGTTTCTAGTAGATATATGATGAAAATGTAGATTAGATCAAATCCCTCTCTTTAACTATTTTAGTGAAATAATGAAATAATAAGTTTATCTTGTAAAATAAAATAAAATAAAATATTGTTAAACAATGCATTATTAAATGTAGAATAAGATAATACAACGATAATCATAGTGAAACACAAATTATTTATTCAAAACTTAATAAACAAAAGTAAATAGGCACTTAAGATAGATATCTTAAAAACAATAATAATATTTTTATAAAAACACCACACAATTGATCTATACCATCTCGAATTACAAAAGATTAAATATAATTATTTACTTTCTTTAAGGAAATCACCCCATAGAGTTGTTATTTTAACATCTTCAGTGAATAGATCATCGTCTACTTTAGAAATTTGATCTAATCTTCATTTTCATCATATCCCTCCGACATGTATAAACCTTTTCTTATCGATGAGATTTAAAAAAAAAAAGAAAAATAAGAAAAAGAGAGAAAAATGAAAGGAAGAGGTCCGTCAAAAGGGGAAGAACGATCCTTCCTCGTAGTTCTCATTCATTCAGAAAATTCTCTTACAGGTATATAACGAGAGTGGTTGTGTGGTTAAAAAGAAGCTCACCTGTTCTGAGCATAACGCTCTTCCCACTCGAGATGGATCGATCGATCGTTCCTTCGTTTCTTCCTTCGTTCCTTCCTTCGTTCCTTCCTTCGTTCCTTCCTTCGTTCGTTCTTTTCTTGTTCGTCGCGAACGACGATCGAAGGCGAGATTCCGTTCGAAAGGAAGGAGCACCTTTCCTCTCTCTCTCTTTCTCTCTCTCTCTCTCTCCCCACCTCTCTCTCTCTCTCTCTCTCTTATTCGCTCATGCTCGCGCGCACACTCTGCAAACTTGCTATATCCAGTCACAATCATTCGCAGTCGCGGACCAACGGTCTTGTGCTTTTACTACTGCCCCCCTCCCCACACCTTCTCCTACCCGTCACCTCCTCGCTCCACCTCCTCTTCCTCCTATCCCACCACCTCTTCCTCTTCCACCTTCCTCCTCCTCCTCTTCTTTCTTCATCTTCTTCTTCTTCTTCTTCGTCTCCTTCATCGGCACTCTTTCGGTGTGAGAGTGTCTTTCCTCTCTTTCCTCTCCTATCGTTGGTCAACCCTCTCGGTGACTGCCATCCATCCGTCCTCAGTCGTCTGCTGTCTAAGCCTCCGTTGGCGGACAGTGAATTACGTCCATTGACTGGACGTGGCCGGGCAGACGGCCTGGGCCCGACCATATACAGACTAGATTCACTTCAACGTCGTCCTGACTCTCTCTCTCTCTCTCTCTCTCTCTCTCTCTCTCTCTCTATCTCTCTTTCTTACTCTCAAACTCACTCTCTCTCTCAGTCCCTCTCTTTCTCACTCTCACCACGTGAACCTTTTTCTACCATCAAGTTGCCGTCTCTACACGACACGACGGTCGGTAGGTCGGTTGGTTGGTTGGTTGGTTTGTTTGTCTGTTGGTTTGTCTGTTGGTTGGTATGTTAGTTCGGTCCACGACTACGTTAAACGAATGAAAATAATCAAAGCTCGTTTATACCCCCCGTATACGACTTACGGGTTATATAGGTATGACCACTTCTCGGTTGGATTTACTTTTACTTTCGCATCATCGTATTTATAATACCGATCGTCGTTTATCCAAGTAGAAGAATCCCTGCCCCCCTCCCCTACTTTCTACCCTCTCCCTCTCCCCTCCCCCTTTTCGGTATACCAGCAGAGGCGGCGGCGGCGGCGGCGGCGTCCCGGGGAGTTATGCAGGTTCGTTGAAAGGAAAAATAATCGGAGAATCAGGCTCCGAAGGTAGATATATATCGTCCTGAAAGATACGACCGGTCGTGTAATGCTCCTGGCACTGATCGATGCACCGTGATATATAACGTACGTCGTCTCGCCGATGCTCTCTCTCTCTCTCTCTCTCTCTTTCTCTTTCTCTCTCTCTTTCTCTTTCTCTTTCTCTCTCTCTCTTAATGGGGATCCGCACAGGCGGAAATCCAAAGCGGACCGATAAATTACGGCATTAACGAATCTTGGCCACGATCAGGGCAACCACTGATCACTGATCACTGATCACCCTGGATCCGCTGGATTTTTCTTATCGATTTTTGTTACTCGATTGATAATCCTTTACCTCCGTTCTCTACTTACTTACCATTTTTTTTGCCTTCCTATCATTATTATTATTATTGTTGTTATTATTCGATCATAATATCATCATCCCTCTTATTTTTGCAATTTTATTTAAATATTAAGTTGCATCAGGGTTTTTAAAAATATCAACTTCAAGTATATATTTACTTTTTTTTTAATTAGTTTCGAATTCAATAATTTGTGTTTCAATGATTATTGGTTATATTTCTTACTTTACATTTACATGATTTAATAAATAAATATTTTTAAATATACTTTAAACAATATTATTTCATCTTTTCATTGAACCAGTTAATTGGATCGAATCTTTATTTTTATCATCTATCCCTGGAATATATTCGGTGTACAAATAAGTTTCCGCCGTCTAACAAAATATGGCTTTATATTTAACTTATGGTTAAAATTGTCTGATGTCAAATGTCATATTGTAGGGTTGGATATTTCTCGACAACATAATCTTGATATATTAATGATTTTGTATCAGTATTAGATATTTTGTTTCGTTCGAAAATGTCGAGTTTGGAGACAAATAAGCGTCAATTGCGGGAACTTTTGATTAAATTTTGTAATTTGAAGAAATTTGCAGCTAATGTGCATCGATTGCTTGTAAAAGCATATGTCGAGGTTTTCTTAAGTGAAAGATATTGTTATGGTTGGATTTTGAAGTTCAAGAACGGTGACTTTGACGTTGAAGACAAAGTACGTAACGGAAGACCGAAAGTGTACGAATATGCGGAATTGAAAGCTTATTAGTTGAAGATTCGTGTCAAACGCAAGAAATACTTGCACTTACATTAGGAGTAACTCAGCAAGCAATTTTATATCGGTTAAAGTCATTAAATGCCTAATTTTTTAATAAGAACGGCAAGAACTTATTTGTACACCCAATATATATTTGATTGGTGGAAGAATAAGTGTCGGGTTTTCCCATTGAATCGTGGCCAAAAATCCGACGTTTCTTTATTCCATCGTACCTATATTTCATTACGATCTATTTAGTTGTTTTTATTTCTCGATGATATTTTTTTTTTTCATCGAACTATGCAACGAAAGGAAGTAACATAGAAAGAGAAAGAGAAAGAGAGAGAGTTTTCGAACTGTGAGGAATTGGGGTTGGGGTTGAGAGAGAGAGAGATGCAGGGTAGGGGATAGGATGTTGAATTAGATCGCACGATCTTGCGGTCTATAGCCATTTCGGCAACATCACGACAGGTGGTAAACATCGAAATAGTCAATGATGTGTTTGGTGGTCCTCTTTCGCTACCAATTGCCAAAGAATGGTTCGAAACGAATCCAAGGTCAGTTATGGCCGGATGCAGCAGCCTAACACATCCCAGCAGGACCTTTCTTTTTAGCGATTCGCAGGAACAGCCAGCAACAGCAGCAGCAGCAGCAAGGATCCCGTCATTTGGAAAGAATCGTTCAAAGTTCCTACTACCAATGACCATTAACTCTTACCCCTCCCCCAAACCCCCCCATCACCGAAAATGTCAGTTAATGAAAAGTTAGAAGAAAAGTGAACGATTTATAAGAAAAAAAAATCAATTAGCATATCTTGAACGAGATGGTAGGGAATGAGAGGAAGGAGGATGGTGAAGGGGGAAGAGGGTCGAGAGAAGGAGGTGGCGGTGGTGGAGGAGGAGGAGGAGGAGGGTGAGAAGGAGAAGGAAATGGAGGGTGAGGATAGGTAGGAAGGAAGTTTAGGGGGAGGGAAGATAGTGGGGGTAGTTTCTCTGTCAGCAAACGTAAGGGTGTGCGCTGTAAGGAGAACGCGTAGAGTATCCATTAGCCCCTGTGGTGGGTGGGTGGGTGGTTGGGTGGTGGTGGGTCCGGTACCGAAGCTATCGTCACGTGCCCAGGGGGCGGTACCGCTTTGTCGGGACTGCTGTATGGTATAAAAGAGAGACGTACCCGCGATGCATCCACCAATTACGCTTGCACCTTGCCGACGGCCAACCTGGACTCGCGGATCGAAATTCTTCCGCGTGCCGTTTCTGAATTTTTTTTTATTATTATTATTGCATTAATATCCCACGCGAGAACGCAAGACACCTTCTTCTTATTATTCCTCTTATTCCTCTTATTCCTCTTTGTTATCACTTTTCGTTGCTTTATTATTATTACCATACTCTCTTTGGTTTTCTCATAAACTCTCATTTATTTTCGTATTTCGTATAATTCGTTCGATCTCCGATCATCTTTGGAAAGATTTAAGGCAAGTACTGGGATGTGTGTTAGATTAGTCTTCTTTTGATAATTCATAGAGGGTAGTCGAAGATATTTTGTCTACATTTATATATGTTAAATTGGTGGAAAAACAATTGTCAGATTTTTGGCCACAATTCAATGGAAAAATCCGACACTTATTCTTCCACCAATCAAATATATATATAATACTTTGACTTTTTAACGCATGATTATATAGTCTTACATAGAATTAGCTAACGCGTATAGGAGATCATTTGCAATAAGTGTTAAGAAGTTGTCTATAAAAGAAGGAAGACGGAGAGTAAGAATCGAAAGTGAAAGAAAGAGACAGAGAACAACATATCCACATATATATATAGTATCCATCATCAATATACGAGTTTATGCAAAAATATTTCAAAGATCAAAGATCGAATCGATTATCGAGTATATATACGTCATAATCGAGATGAGATGAGATGGGTGGGTGAATGAGTTGAAGAAAAGATAAAAGGAAGCAGAAAGAAGAGAAAAAGAGGAAGAGGAGGAGGAAGTCCTGAGCAAAGTGTAAAAGCGCAATCCTGAAAGAAGGTAGAAAGGCAGGCAGGCAGGCAAACAGGCAAGAAGGCAGGCAAGCAAGCAACCAAGCAAGCAAGCAACCAAGCAACCAGGCAGGAAGGAAGGAAGGAAGGAAGGAAGGAAGAAAGCAGTAAGCGAGGAAGAAGAAAAAGAGAAAGGGGAGAAGGAGGAGGTGGTGCAGCAGAAGTAGAAGAAGAAGAAGAAGAAGAAGAAGGAAGAAGAGAAGGAGGAAGAAGACGAAGAAGGCAAAGTAGCGGTGGAGGGGGGGGGAAGGGGGGAGAAAGAAGAAGAAGAAGAAGAAGAAGAGAAGGAGGAGGAGAAGGAGGAGGAGGAGGAGGAGGAGGAGAGGCATGCAGACTGGAGGCCGGCACACGGGCAGATAGTCTCGGCGCTGCCGCCGCCACCGCTGCCGCCGTTCTCGAAGAAGGGAAGTGGGGACACATAACAGCGCGGCCGCGTGTGCAGGCCGCTTTTGCAGAGCTTCGCTTGGCACACGGCGAAACGTTCCGCCTCGTGCTGCTGCTGTTGCTGCTGCTACTGCTGCTGTTGCTGCTGCTACTGCTGCTGCTGCTGCTGCTGCTACTGCTGTCTGTCTGTTACCTTCTACTGTTGTTGCTGTTATTGCTGCTACTCTGGTCTACTTCTGGTGGTACTACTGCTACTACTACTACTGCTGTTGTTGTTATTATTGTTACTACTACTGCTACTACTGCTGCTACTGCTGCTACTGCTGCTGTTGTTGTTCCTGTTGCTGGTGGTGCTTCTTATCCCGTTGACTTACCTGGCTGACTTACCTCTACCTCTGGGGGTCTCGATCGTCTTTGTCATCGTCTTTGTCGTCGTCCGAGTTGGCCGTCGTCGGTCGACACTCGACCAGACCGACCCCGACCGACTCGTAGTCGTCGTTCAGTTTTTTATTTCAATCACCTATTTTTAATTTTGTTCTTCTCTCTCTCTCTCTCTCTCTCTTTCTTTCTTTTTCTTTTTCTTTCTCACGATCAGTTTGCCGGACAGATATTTTTTGTTTATTTCGTGCGTTGTTTTTTCCCGATAATCACGAATAATCGTGATTACGAATATATTTCGTATATCACGTTGAAGAATTGCATTGAACTTTGACGATCGTCTTTGAAGAGCGCGCGCGCGCGCGCGCACTACTTTCGCGCGCTATTTTCTATTTAGAGAGAATGAGAGAGAGAGAGAGGGGGTAGAGGAGAAGGTACGAGAAGGAGGAGTGTTGTTGTCTTACCCTTCGAATCCTTATCACTTACGATTGATAATCGTAAGGTGGTATTAAGGAAAATCTAAAGGAAATAAAGTTTGTTAGAAGAGGTGAGACGATAAAAAGGACGAGTTAAGACGAGACTGTGAAGAAGAAATAAGAAAATAATCAAAAAGAAAGAGACAGAGGGAAAAGAAGAAAACGAAGAAGAAGAAGAAGAAGAAGAATAAGAGACCGGTGGTGATGTGTTGCACGTCACGTGCTCCACGTGTCGGTACGACACGATGAATCCTTCTACATTTCACCAAGAAGAATCTTCTTCCTGTTTTTCCGCTACGTGGCTTGGGTCAATCGATGAAGGAAGTATTATTTTCTTATAATCAGCAGAGAATAATAATACTCGAAAGAAGAAACGAAAAGGAGAACATTGGAAGATAAAATAACAGAACGAAGAGAGATAAATTATTGAAATCTTCTATGTGTAATAGATCATGCGATGTTCGTTCATCTTTCATCGACATATCCGCAGGATTGTCCTCCTCCTTTCGTAATTCAAATCAACTCCGTCTTCCGCTCTAGTTTATCCGAAAAAATGATTTCGAGGATAACCGTACGAGACTCGTACGAGGATAGTGGACGATCGGTTAGCGACAGGAATGAATGAATGAATGTATTAATGAATCATATTATATTAATTAATCTAATGTCTAAGTTATATTTTTAATTACTCGATCAGATCAAACGTTTAGCTCGAAGTGTGAGATGTGACGCGAAAAAATAACAATATCGAGAGAGACTTTCCTTATTGAAAGAAAGGGGTGAAGAAGGAACTTGAAACGGGAGATCAGTATAGTTCTTTTATTTATGTTAAAGAAAATACAATTAAAAAAAGAACCTCCGGGGGTTAGGATAAATCGTTCACGTTTGTGTGATTGTTCGGTGTCGATAGGCTTCGAAACGTTAATAATCTACCAAGAAGAGAAGATAAAACAGAGAAGAAGAAGAAGAAGAAGAAATAAGAAAACAAGAAGAAAAGGCGGAAGGTAAATAAGTATAGAAGACAGATGAAATGTGAAGTACGAGGACAGGAGGGTGCTGTTACCACCACTGCCGTCGTTGTAGCCGCCTCCACCACCAACACAACCACCACCACCACCACCACCACCACCACCACCACTAGCAGCACCAGCACCACCACTACTACTACCACCACTGACGTCGTCGTCCAAGTCGAAGTCCGAGTAGAATTAGCGGAAGTCGCAAACCCGGAGACGACAACAGGGTCGACTCTGATAGTCGAGGCAACGAAACGTCACGGCCGAAACTGGGGCGGGCCGCCTGAAATGACGGCCCTGCGACGATCCTTCGCGGCACCCGCTTACAAGACTTCTTCCTTCGTACTCCTGTCCCTAGTTGGTTTGCTGCTACGGATAAACCCCACCACCGGTGAGTCCCAAAACAAAACAAACAAATTTACATTTTTTTTTTTAACCAATTATCATCGATTATTTAATATTGAGCTAGTGGATAAAAAAATGTCCGATTTTTTTTACCACGATTCAATAAAAAAATTCGACATTTTTCTTTCCACCAAAATATATATTTTTATTCATATATAGATTAGGTATAATTAATATATTAAATAAGAACAACTTTAGGATGAACTATTTAACTTTATCCTACGTATACGTATTAGAGTGACCGAAAAGTAATATCGTTTCTGAGTATATCAATATTTATATCATTTATCAGCTATAATCAGAATCTAATTCTAAATCGCTTCGAAGATATTTAAATAACGACAGTACTTTCTGGTCTACCTAATATATATATAAATCGTTCAGATTTCCAATATCTTTTAAAGCAAAAGAATGCAGCATAAAAGAACAATTCCCCTTACTACCCGAGTTATAATTTCTGATTATTTATTTTCTTATTGTTCTTACGTTTGACGTATAAAAAAGTGGTTTAATGATCGAAGAAGGATACGTCAAACGCATTATCAATTTTTTGTAGATAGGATTACGCGAGGTAAAAGGCATCGAAATAGTCACCTCACCCGTCTCTCCCCGATATTCTTCTCCGACGGTATTGCTCTTTTCCTCTCTCTCTCTCTCTCTCTCTCTCTCTCTCTCTCTCTCTCTCTATCTCTCTCTCTCTTCTATATTACGACGCACACAACGCACAGTTTCATAAACCACGCACGCTATAATCGCTCGATGAATGTCATCGCGCTGATTTGTTCGTGCTTATGTAAGAGTACCATAAATCGTATTCGTATTCGTAGTCATAGTAGTCATAGTCATACTCTTCGTAGTCTTGCTACGTTTACTATGTGACATTGGAAATCTGTGCGTCATCGTTATCTCTCGTCATCGAGGAATCATGTAGGCAACCCTGCCTGTCTGCCTGCCTACCTACACTTTTTCAAGGATTAATAATACATTTAAGTTTAAGTATATTTCGAATCAAAAAAGAAAAGAAAAATATCTTTGATCGAAAAGTTACTTCTTATTCTTATTTCGAATAAAACGCGTCACCCAAAAAAGATCAAAGTCAGGAACGGTGGAGAAAGTTGAGAGTAACGAATCACAATTCCTTGTACACAAGGAACAAACCCGTTGTCGTAGTTATAGTCATCTAACATATTCGTTCATAAGACGGGAAAATTATTGTCCTAAACTATATCATTCCTAATAAGATCACCGCGAGCTCCTCGAGCTCAATGAAATCGCTTAACCGACATGATATTTGATATTCTCGAAAGGTATCGATAGTGTTCGAGTTCTACTATAAAATCTCACAGGTTTTAAATGAAAATAAAAACAAAACAATCTTCGTCATTTTCATTAAGGAAATCTTTAAACCCCTTCTCCCACCGGGTTGGCTAAATTCTTTACTTTGACACATTATTTATTAGCTGATTGTAATGATTTATTCGATAAATACCGAATGATCAACTTACTTTGTGATATTTTATGAGGAATATATTTAATACTTGCACTATATATGAAACAAAATGAATTTATCAGTTATTTCACAGCACCGTTATTTTAAATTAAATTATAATTCAATGTAATCTTGACGATATTGTCAAAATTGAACCATTAAATAGTTGGTTGTAATGTAAACATTGTATGGAATTTATTTAACGTTGAAATGCAATTTATGCGAATATTTCGAAACGAAAGAAATATATGACTTATTATTAGACCACTTTGATAATTATAGGCACATAGTATATTATCGAAAGATAACAGAGGAATCGTAGAAAATGTAAAACTACCTTGTAGAAACGTAATCGTGGATAGTTAAGAGTTAAGTTCAGTGTGTTTGATGTGACGAAGAAAAAGGGTAAGAAACACGTTTGGAAATTTTCCCGAAGACGTTTATAAGGTTTTAGAGTCAGCTAATGTATGTATTTTCTCTCTCTCTTTCTCTCTTTCTCTCTGTCTGTCTCACTTTCTCGTGGCGCGATGTGTCGCGGTTTTCCCCTTCGGCGTTTGTCGGATGCCAGACATGGAATTAGCGCTGAATTAATTCGCACTTTATCGTCTGAGTTGCGTCTGGGCTGCGTCTGGGTAACGACTGAGCTGCGTTTATCGTTCATTCGAAGGCGAACAACGTTGCCAAAGACGACTACGACTACAACGCGACAATGACAACAACAACGACTACGACTACGATGAAAACGACGACGACGACGATGACTATAACAACGACTACGACGAGGACAAGATTTTATATGCATCACTCCGCGTGAGCAAACCTCGACGTTGACGCGACTAATTTAATTGACACACCAGGGATAATCGAGGATACTCGTCAGACTAGATACTACTTTCCTTTTTTATATCGGAACCTTCTTCGTTCAAGGCTGAATCATCCTCGGTGTATCTAAGATCAAAATCAACTATATTTCTTTTTTTCTTTTTTTTTTCATCTAAAAGAATAAAAACATGCATATAATATATGAGCCATTTCACTGTATAAGTCGATTAAACTCCATTTTTCCTTGATATATTTTTAATTAAAGCATCGAAGGTACTTGATATAAATCAATTCAAAAAAAAAATCCAACATTTATTTTGTCCATTAATCCGATAAATTTACATGAATTTCTTTAGATTATTATTAATAACAATCTCATTATCAAAATAGTATAATTTTCTTTTTATCTTTTATTATCTTTGCGTCGGTATCATCCCCTCTGGGGTAGGTTATTCGAAAGATCTTTACTAGAACGGAGAAAAATTTGGACTCGGTAGAAGAAAGATTAAGGACGAGCAATGAAGAAGACGCGAATAGTGAAATGAGTGGAAAAGGGAAAGGATAAGAGGATGAGAAGGAAGAAGAAGACTAAGAAGAAGACTAAGAAGAAGAAGAAGAAGAAGAAGAAGGAAGGAGGAAAGGAGCCGAAGAAGGTGAAGGGGTGGGGGAGAAAGTCTGGTGTAATGGAGGAACCAGTTTGCGGGTCAGTGCTCCGCATCACCGAGAGGAGCTTCAGCCACCAGACGCGCGCGGACGATGCCACCGAGCGAAAGGACGACGTGGTCGTCGAGGGGGAGCCCAAGCCTCCTCCTGTCCGCCGAGAGGGAACAGAAAAAGGGAAGAAAAGAGATAGAAAGAAAGAGAAAGAGAAAGAGAAAGAGAGAGCGAGAGAGAGAGAGAGAGGGTAAGGGAGAAGAAGGATAGGGGATATGAGGTAAAGGGGATGGGAGAGGAGGAGAGGGGCCCAGAAGAGAAGAGAGCAGCTTGGGTCCGCGAGAACGGTCGACTGAGCAGGAGGGCCCCCGTCGGAGGGCTCCTCGGATGGCCGGCTTGGAGGGCCGGCTCGCGGAGGGCCCTCGCAAAGCCCTCCTAGGGCCGCACTTGGCTCGTGCACCTACGCCTTCGTGCTTCGTACTCTTGCTTGCTTACCAACCAACCAACTTACCTACCTACCTACCTACCTACCTAACTTCTTTAAGTAAAAGAGAGAGAGAGAAAGAGAGAGATAGATAAATGGATAGAAAGAGAAAAGGAGAAGGAGAGGGGTAATACAACACACAACTACGTTGCTTATACATACTTGTATAATACGTGTATCGGATTAACGCCTCGGCTTTTGTCGCCCTTAGCAAAGTGCGAGCAAGTCACATCGTAGCAAAAACAACCCGACGCGAGGCATGGCCGAAGGCGCAGTCTGCGGTGATGGTGAGGTTGCGATAAAACACTCGAGTTATGCGCGCGCGTGCGGTTGGTTTCATATTCCAACAACGAGAGTGACTATTCGAAGAGAGAGAGAGAGAGAGAAAGAGAGAGAGACCGGTACGATAAAACCAATGCCGTCGTTGTACGTATTGCCATATGCCCGAGGAAATAACTCCAACGAGTAGTATGCACTTCTCGAGTATCCGTTGAATAAATTTTCTACGTCCCACCGAAAGTAGACGGACGGACGGACGGACGGACGGACTGACTGACGGACAGACGGATGGTACTCTTTTCCCTCCCCCCTCCCCTCACCCGTCAATGAGCATATGATTTACAGCGTAACGCGGGTAGTAGTAGGGTTTGTTAAATTTGCACCTTTGATATAAAAAGAATCTCTCTTTCTCTCTCTCTCTCTCTCTCTCTCTCTCTCTCTCTGTATTTTATTTTTTTTTCTGTTTATAATTTTTTTTGATACATAATAAACACTTTCGTGGACGGTTATCAAGCGCGAGAAAAGGGGCGTAGATTTTTTTCGTTCGTTCGTACGTTCGTTCGTTCATTCGATCGATCGAAGAAGAGAAGAAGAAAAAAATGAATAACCACTAACAGAAGGGGGGTATTACTGCTACGTTACTCTCGTAGCCTCTTGTCACGGATGTGTCCTTCAGCGTCACGGGGTATTGATTATTTAGATGATTTTTTTTTTCTTTTTTAATTCCATATCCACTTTTACCCATTGCTAAGCGCGTGTCGTACGTCTCGGATCACTGATCAATGTAATTCGTTACAATGCAAATACGTCGGTTAGACCAATAAGGAAAATACGCATTGATCGTGATTTTACGTGTAGGCGGGTTAGAATGTACGAAGTTGAACGAGAGATATCCGACAAGTAGCAGAGTGTTCATTCATTCGAGAAAAAATTCTTTTAGCACAATGAATAATGTCGAAATAATCTATTATTATACGTAGGTATAAAATTTTCAATAAATATTAACCATATGAAATATATACCCCAGTCTTATTTAAATGACACATATAAAATTGCTGTTATATCATTTTATATCATTTTTCTTTTTTTTTTTTCGAATTCTAAATGCAGTCAATCTAATTATTATATTAGTAATTTGATCGGAATTTGTTTTCTTTTATTAAAAAAGAAAAATGTACAATCAATTCTTCAATTAATTCTTCAATTAATTCTTCAATTACATTACAATCAATTCTAGAATTAAGTTGTTCGCTGTACAAATCAATTAACACTCACACTTTTTGAAAAATCTTAAATTAAAGTAACAAAACATTCTGGTATAGTCATAACTTTTTATATTTGTAATAACTTTCCCCTAATAATTAAGATTAACATTATTAAAAGAGGAAAATTTCATTGGCTACTAAATAATAAATAATTTATTTCAAAGATCACTTTGATTAATCTTCATACTCTGATGTAAATCGTTGCAACTCAAATACACTAGCAAATCATGAATTTGATAACCAAATTATAAAATGGAATTTTCAAAAGAACAATATATAATTATTTCATCGCATTTCTCAACTTTTGTTTTACGGTGTTAATCAATTTGTGCAGTGAATAGCTCAATTATAAGTAATTTTGCTAAAGTGATAGATTAATACTTAATGTCATTAAAAATAATATACTTTGATATGAAGTGAATAAACTAGGTAGAGAATGTAATTGTAAATAAAATAATTAACCCAACAAACCGAGTTAACAAAGTTCTAATTACCAGTCGTGTTCATGGATTTGCAAAAGAGTCTTATAAGAGGAATTCTTTAGTTGTGCGGTGTGTAAAACATAAAAACAGTTGTAAAAGATTTAAAATCAACAAACTAGATAGAGAATCTAATTGTAGATAAAATAATCAACCCGATAGACCGAGTTAACAAAGTTCCAGTTACCAGTCGTGTTCATGGATTTGCAAAAGAGTCTTATAAGAGGAATCCTTTGGTTGTGCGGTATACAAAACATAAAGAAATAAAGTAAAGGAAGAAAAGAGTGTAGAGAAAAGAGTGAGAAAACAGATCGACCACTCAGAAAGCATCCAGAGCGTATATACTCGAGCAACAAGTTTGGTCGATGGAAACAGAATAACCCTCCCAATACCCAAGTGGACTTTCTAAGGTTACTCGATCGCGAGTCGGGAGACAACCGACATCAGCAACAGCAACAGCAACACCGGCTAAGAGGTAAGCAGGAGGGTAAAGAGAACGAATGAACGAATGAACGAACGAACGAAGAAGACGAAGAGATCGACTTCTTCTTCTTCTTTGAGACGACGAGACAGAACGGAGAAAGAACACGCAGAAGAAGAAGCAAGAAGAAGAAGAAGAAGCAAGAAGAGAAGGAGGAAAGAAGAGTGGGAGATAAAAGTGGAGGGAAATATAAAAGGGGGGAGTGTGAGAAAGAGAGAAGGTTTGTGGTTTTGGTCAACCGGTCGGGTCGTAGCCGCCGCCACCGCCGTCGTCGTCGTCGTCGTCGTAGTCGTCGTAGTCGTCGTAGTCGTCGTCCACGGGGACAATCTCTGGGCCTTGATGACTAACCGCGTGGTTGTCGTCTTGTACCGGCAAGAAACTTGCCTCCCTCTTGTGGCACGTCGCGAATGCATCCAACCTGGTGATGCTCCCCTTCTGAACGAGTACCGATCTTTTTACCACCTGCTCTGGACCCGTCATCTGTAACCACGAGTCTCCTACACCCCCTCTTCTTCTTATCCCTTTCGGTACGAACGCTGTATATATTCGGCATCCATGTGACTAGTCGTGTATATAATTCTGCATATATTTTATTATATAATTATTAGAATTATATATATTTGATATATCTTATATATAACTCTATATCGTGTATATAATTCTGCATATATCTTATTATATAATTAATAGAATTATATATATTTTATATATCTTATATATAATTCTATATCGTGTATATAATTCTGCATATATTTTATTATATAACTAATAGAATTATATATATTTGATATATCTTATATATAATTCTATATCGTGTATATAATTCTGTATATATTTTATTATATAATTAATAGAATTATATATATTTTATATATCTTATATATTATTCTATATCGTGTATATGATTCTGCATATTTCTTATTACATAATTAATAGAATTATATATATTTGATATATCTTATACCATATATAATTCTATATCGTGCATATAATTCTGTATATATTTTATTATATAATTAATAGAATTATATATATTTTATATATCTTATATATAACTCTATATCGTTTATATAATTCTGCATATATCTTATTATATAATTAATAGAATTATATATATTTGATATATCTTATATACAAATAATTATATAATTATTCCAATTTTTATATTCATTTATTTGAACATTAAAGTCTATAAACAACACTTGTTAGAAGGAAACACTATTTGATTAAGCATTAATTTTGTATTTAACGTTTAGTAATTATTTATTTTCGACTAGACACCTTGTGAAGCAGAAATGTCACGGTGGATAGAATACTCGTAGTGAAAGGATTATATTATCCTTTTTTCTTTAAAGAATTTCTTTTCTTTCCCTTTTCGTATCTGAGATATCAAATCTTTTTATCATTTGCACTATTCGTAGATCAATTTTCTTCATAGTCACGTTTTTGTATTCTTCTTTTTATATCAAATTTGTCTAATAATCATAACAGGTTAAGGATAATTCGTTTATATCGATATAATAATCATGGTTATTAACTTGTCCTTGAAAAAAAGACACGAAACGATAATACCTTCTATACCCAGTGTTCGAGTCTTGATCCAAGAAAGTCAACGAAGGGTGACGACCAATGGAAGGTCTTTCTTTCTTTCTTTCGAGTCGTTCAACATCATCCAGGTCCTTCTACTACTACTACTACTACTACTAAAACTATTACTACTTTCGTGAAATCTTAAACAACCAATTCTTATGGAATTTCTTAGAAGATGGATAAAAAAGGATTGTAAGAAAAAGGAAAAGCCAGTTGTAACCTTGTACAAGAGTAGATTCTTTTTTTTTTTTATAGTCTTTCGTGGTTCATATCATCATCTCGAACACGGCTCGTTGAGTTTGCTCTTTTACGAGGAGAAAGGAAATACTGCCGCTAAGAAACTGTTCTAACATTCCGTTTGAGAAAATCGTGTTACTTGGAAATATAATCTTTTCTTTTTCTTTTTTAATATTTCAATATTATTTCTTTAACCTAACCGTATATATACTAGAATGTACATGTTTTTGCTTACGAAAAGAGTACAATAATAAAATTACAAAATGATGTTATTAACCCATTGCAGCACACTTTTAACCTTTTAGATACTACGCGCCACTATAGTGGCTTTCGCGGATATCATTTTTCAGGACGACGCGCCACTATAGTGGCTTTCGTGTATGTCATCTCTCTGAACGACGTGCCACTATAGTGGCTTTCGCGGATAACATTTTTCAGGACGACGCGCCACTATAGTGGCTTTCGCGAATGTGATCTTTGAACGTAGGTTTATGTATTGTATCATGTTTCAAAATCTATCATACTCAATTATATTATTAGTTATTAAAGTGGAATGTTATAGTTAAAGTATGTGTAATATATATTAGGTGTACAAATAAGTTCTCGCCGTTCTTATTAAAAAATTAGGCATTTAATGACTTTAACCGATATAAAATTGCTTGCTGAGTTACTCCTAATGTAAGTGCAAGTATTTCTTGCGTTTGACACGAATCTTCAACCAATAATGCTTTCAATTCCGCATATTCGTACACTTTCGGTCTTCCGTTATGTACTTTGTCTTCAACGTCAAAGTCACCGTTCTTGAACTTCAAAATCCATCCATAACAATATCTTGCACTTAAGAAAACCTCGACAAATGCTTTTACAAGCAATCGATGCGCATTAGCTGCAAATTTCTTCAAATTACAAAATTTAATCAAAAGTTCCCGCAAATGACGCTTATTTGTCTCCAAACTCGACATTTTCGAACGAAACAAAATATCTGATACTGATACAAAATCATTAATATATCAAGATTATGTTGTCGAGAGATATCCAACCCTACAATATGACATTTTACATCAGACAATTTTAACCATAAGTTAAATATAAAGCCATATTTTGTTAGACGCCGGAAACTTATTTGTACACCTCATATATATATATATATATCAATTATACGTTGTTCACGTCAGATCCTGCCGTCCAGGGAAATAGCCACACGCAGAATTCAGCCGTATCTAAAAGGTTAATTTAATGATCGTCCTCAGAAACACACTTTTTTTTTTCAATTGTTTATGACTGCCAGATAGAATCAAATGTAAGTTGTATATTTGGAAATAAAAATTATCACATTTGACCCACAATTTTTCCAAAAAAAACTCTCGACGGCTATAACCGTCATTTGCATGCAAAAACGTATAAAAAGAAACAATTGATATGCTGTCTGGCATGCTGTACCTTTTTTTTTTTAAATGTATTATTCAATAATTAACAAGTTGTATGCGTTAGTACACTTCGTACTGACGCTGTACTTTTTTTTATTAATTAAAATATGCACGACGGTTATAGCCGTCATTTGCGGCAGCGGGTTAAAAGAAAAAAAGAAAGAATTATTAAAGCATAGGATCTATGAAAGAGAAGTCACGGTTTACTGAAAGAGGAGAAAATGAAATAGACAGAGATAGAGTTAGAGTTAGTTTACGAAGAATAAAAGCAGAAGAGGAGCATGAGCTACGGATAGTCAGTTTAATCGGCAGCTTGTATCTTGCATACCTACGTGCCTGTAAGAGCCTAGAAGCTAGTAGAGCCTAGAGCTTCAAGAGTCTAGACCCATAAGTCTCTCGGTGATTTTTCTTCACCACTCGCATTATCCTCGTGTGTTTACGATAAAGCGGTTCTCGTAGGAGAGAAATAGACGCAGGTGCTCAACCGAGTATGACTCGATACTTCCCCCGGAAATACTTGTTTTCGCTTTCGTGTTCCTCAACTGCTTGGACAAGTTCTCTCCTTGCAATTAGCTCTGACAGTTTTCTTTTTTCTTTTCTTTTTTATATTTACGAGAGTATTATATACTTTATCTACTAACATGTACTACTTTTCATAAACCTTTTTTTTTTCTGTATTAAAATTGCATCGTTTTTCATTCTGACTCTCTGTTAACGTAGATAATTATTATTCGTATTTGGTTTATTTTTATTTTTATTTTTTTTATCTATCTGAAGCTAGTTTCACACGTTTCTACATACATGCATATGCAATTGCTATGCTAGGTATATACGTAGATAGATAGGATTAGATAGATAGACATATCACCTAACCGCAATGTTAGATTGCAAGCTATCGAAACGCATTCTCAAGATCGATCAACTTTAAACATCTGGACTTTGACGGAAAAAGTAAATCGTGATCGTTCGAGGCCACGATATTGACGCTATTTATCGAGGTCGATTCGTCTATGATCTATCGTAGAAATTGTTTTTCTTTTTTTTTAAATTATACAAAAATTAATAATCTTTTGAAATATACATACATGGTCTTAAATTGTTCATACACGTTTTGGAATCGTATATTGCCAAGGTTCCATCAAAACTAACACCCTAATGAATGTTTCATCAGATTTCTCATAAATGGAATACTAGTACGTGTAAAGCTTTGTTAAACAAAGTAAACAACAAACAAAAATAATCGTATTTAAAATTTAATCATCGACTCGTCACATGCACACTTCAATGTTGCTCGTACCACTCGATGAACAAATCTAAACACACCATTTGAATATCTTTTGACCACGTATCTGAATAATACTTCTGCATTTAGCAACTACTGCATACTTTATTACTGCAAGAATGTTAATTATTACACGATATGCGAATATTAAAATCCGAAAACAAGAAAAAAAGTACTTTGATGTTATTTTAAATCAATTTTCGTATACGATTTGTGTATCAATAATTTTCATTAAACGGTTAGGTGGAAGGGTTCTTTTTTATATTTATTAAAACACAAGTTTTCAAGGTAGAGCATGATTGCTAACAGAAACTAAAAAAGATGACTTATTCTAGGTAGAAAGTTAAGACAACACAGTTTGAGAACCATCTTCTCGTTCGACGCCATCTCCTTTAAACGACCCTAAAGCGGTTGTTTCGCACGTAGATATGTACCATACCTCCATGAATCGCGATAACGAATGGTTCGACCTTGACAATCGTTTCTCTCGAGTATTCGAAACACGTGGGCGTCATACGTTTGAAACGTCAACCCCAGAGATGGATATTCTTATGCATTTCTAAAGAATCTTAACCATTTTTCCCCTGTTTGGAAGATATTACCCTGAACAAACTAAGTTATCTATTATGCTAAAACATTAATGGAACAAGGAACTGCACTAACAATAATCCCCTTCTCTTTTTCCTATTATTTCATAGTTACTTTTCTCTAAACTTTCATGTTAAGTTCTAAAGTATGAGTTTTAATATGGAAATACCAAGATGATTTATGAAATACCTACGGTGAAACATTTCGATAAGAATGAACGTTTAGGCGAGTAAGAAGTATATTCTTCGTTCGTTCTAATCTCTCTCTCTCTCTTTCTCTCACACACACACACAAACACACACACACACATACATATAATCAGTCTGTTGTAAGGTACGTAAAAGATAGAGTAACCAAGTAGCTAAGAGAAGAGGCTGGAGAGTAAAAGGGTGCGTGTGCGGGAGAGAGTTAGGAGTGGGGATGACGGGAGTAAAAGGGGGAGCAAAGGGGGAAGTAAAGGGGGAGGA
>JACGTP010000083.1:42759-66704 GCA_023678845.1 Mischocyttarus mexicanus
TAATTGTCTCTGGTATATGGGTGTCACCTTTTTCAATTTCAACGGATGATCATGTAGATCAACAATTACATTGTAGATGTTGGATCGAACGTTAAGGTTCTCTTATGTTGAAAACTTATCTCGCATTTTCTAGAATGCCTATACGAGATTGTATTCGAACTATGTAAACACAGCATCCTAATCTTTATTTATTTTATGCGCTTGGACGCATTTTCATTTCATTCTTTTTCTTCAATTCCTTAGCAACCGTGCTAGCGTAAAAAAAAATCTCAGCTCGATATAACAAATATAAGATAGACGTGTTTCTTTTTTTTTTAAAAAAACCGAGTGAGTCATTATTCCCATTTTCCAACAGTACACTCGTCAAAAAATTGTAGGAGTGCGCTGTCCGAAGAATACAGTCGTAAACAAGATGAATTTTCCAAACGGTCAAATGACCGCTCGTGGTAGACTGGACATGCTATGAATTTTTTTCGGAGAGTAAACAATAAAGAAAGTTGTGAATATTGAAAAATGGGTTGTATATATATTATAGGAAAAGTCAATAAGCTATATGGTGATACAGTAACATTTTATACAAAAAATTCTAAACGAAATTTGAAAAACGATCATTTGACCGCGCATGGTAGGTTTAGTATTAATTATAATTAATTTGGATAAATATTTTCAAAAATTTCATTTCCTTTCCTTTTTTCTCTGTAAAAATTGATAGCAGTGAATAGAACGGTGATAATGATCGATTAAAGAACCTAATTCAATTTGTTTGAATTTGATTATTTATTTTATTACTTAGCACAATGTTTAACGAGAATTTGAAGTACGTTATATGTGAATTCGCGTTGCAGGAACTAGCAACGTTATACCTGAGCCTACTGTAAATAAATTAAAACGTGGTAAATATAAAAGTTAAATATTTGTTCTTGAATTTTCATTATAAGTATACGTTTAAAACAAAACAAATGTTATTAGTAAAATAAACTTTTTGACGGAACTTAACTAGACACCGTGTTAGTATAGTTTGGAAAACGTTAATCTAACAATAAACGAATGGAACCAACGGATCTTCTTTTCATAGATCCTTCCTTCCTAATATCTCTTGAAAACATGTGAAAATCTTCTAACACATATATATTTTTTTGTTTCTTTCACTAATCGCATACGCAAAATACGTCAATTTACGAAGTAATCATTTCCAATTACTACTATTACCATATTCCCCGACCTATTTTTTCTATTATTCCTTTCAATTCCAATGAATTAACTCATTGAAATACACGACCGGTCGATTAACATCTAAGATTAGGGTCATAAGAATGAACTATGTATAATATTATATATTGATCGGTAATAATATAACGTGAACTAAAAACAATGATCTTTCTAAAATTCTAAAATATTGGAAAATACTTTCTAACGTTCATTTAGGATTATTTTTTCTGTTGATAATACATCTAACTACAAAAAAAAAAGAAACAACAAAAAAATTACAAAACATGTCGATATATTAACCAGGAGAACAAACCGTAAAGAGATTCTACATAGGAATCTCGCGAATGCCATCTTAACGCGTTTATGTACAATCGGGAATAGGAATTCTTTAAAGACTACTCTTTCTTCAAGAGTTCAGTAAACAATGTCGTCTTCATCCGAACTTGTGGTTTAGAATATTGCAAGAGATATATCCGTGTACGTTGCTACTTCGCGTGTCGAGAAGAAAAATACTAAGCACGTACCACCAATCGGAAAATATTGTTTGTCCTACACTCTCTCGAAATATTATGCTCATTACTTATAGTCATATATATAACTAGTAATTAATTATAAATAAATATATATTAAAAATTATATATTACTTATAAATATTAAAAGTATTTTAATTTTTGGTTGGTGGAAAAGAAATGTCGAATTTTTTACCACAATTCAATGGAAAAATCCGACATTTTTTTTCCACCAACCAAATATATTTATAGAAATATTTTTAAATATATATATTTAATTTTGTATTTAAAGTATTTAATATATATGGTATATGTGTGTGTATGCAAGTATTTTATCAAATGAAAAAAGAAACAAATATAAATCATTAAACCTATGAGCAAAATATACTAGATGCAGATTAGAAAATACACATACATGTTTATATACAATAGATAATTTTTTTTCTGATCCAAACTGCATAATAATACTCATAAAATAAGTCGAAAGGAAGTTGAGAATAGGTTAGACCTTGTTCTACTTTTTCTTTTTTTTTTCTTTCTATAATAGATTCTAAAAAAAGAATACTTATTAGCAAGTAAATGGTCGGTGAAAACGTGTAAATAAATCTATTGAACCCGTAACCGGTGAACGAATAAATTGCTTACAGAGAAAATTATGAGAGTTCTGTTAGTGAACTTTGAACTGTAGGGAAGTAAAGATATAACTTAGACTGGCATAGTTAAATGCTTTTACTCTTTACGAGATTATTATCTATCTACTTTATATTAATACGGTTCAACGTTGCTCCAATTTTTGTTATCTGTGTATTTTTTTTTTTTTTTTTTAATTTAAAGAGAAAGAAAAGCTTACGTACGGTTTCATTTGTGACATTTGCAAGTGGTTTATACTTTCTAAAATATGAGTTAAAAGGTTCATATGATGTTTAATATTTTAGAAAACAAAAGAACAAATAGAATTCATACAATAAATAATTAGAATTCAATATAATTAGAATTTTTTATTTTTTAAATAATGTATTTATGAAATACAGATTGCTTTTTGGATAATAATTCCACCAACGGTTGTTTTAAAAATGCAATAAAAGATATATGAGTCGTTTATTTTGAAACTGGCATAAGTCACTTTGTTTTTAAAACTCGATATATTTAAGGGTTTGCGTTTTAACACGTTTAAAAATATGGATGCTAACTTTCGAGAAGATTTATTTGTATTTGTTATCTCAGGATATTGATATTTTTCTTAGTATAAATAATTTCCTATAAACATTTAAAAATCACCACTTTTCATTACGGTAAAGTGACTTAAGCTACTTTCAAAATAAATAGTTTAGAAAAATAACTGACATATATTAAATTTGTCCGACGTATTTGACTAAAGTAATGTTTTGAAAGGACAGTGATTTACTCAAATTGTTGAATAAATTACATATATAATAATAATTTATACCATGAACATATTTAATATAAAGGTTTGGTTTAAGTATTTTTTATTTTAATATTCATAAAATACAAAAATAATGAGTACATTTTGAAAGTAATAAGTATAAGTAATTTATATGAAAATACATCAGTTCAGTTTTTCGAAAACATTTCTATAAAATAATAATGCGCATTGGAAGCCACCTAATTCCATAACTAAAATAAGAATGTTTTACCTGATTCGCTGTCTGATAACATCATATAAAAGTAATTTTAATAAAATAATGCTAATTATGTGTACTATATTAGATGTCACTATAATATAATTTACAAAACTGCACTATTCTTTTGCACTTATAAAAATAAGTCCAGTGATCACAAGTTTTTTAAAAATACTGAAAATAATTCAAAACAATACTTCACACACGCTTATCATACGTTTCTATTTCTTTTACACTAAACCCCGCAATTAATTTCATGAGTACAGCGACTTAGGCCACTTTCAAAAAAAACATGTTTGTTATAACGTTAATTAACAAAACTTCTCACGAACAAATCTCAATAGTTGTCAACTTATTGATTGCAAATTTGTTTTAAATGAAAAGATACCGTTTAATTGTAATTAGTGTTACCATTAACTCGATTTTTTTGAAAAAGTGACCTATGCCACTTTCAAAATAAACGGCTCATATATATATATGTATAATGAAACATTATTTACGTACAACTGTCGTTGATTTATTACAGGTGGTATCTGTTGGTCATCGATCAGCAATGGCCGCTGCAAAGAATTATTGTCCCAAGGTGTCACGAGAGAAGATTGTTGCGCCTCGAATGCAGCTGCTGCAACTGCTTACTCGGATGAAGATTTGGACAGTGGAAGTCTTTTCTTTTGGCGAGTTCTCGGTGGTGGTGTCCAATGTCGACCCTGCAGAGGTAAAAAATCAAAACAACATATAAAACTAATATCTGAAAAGTCCACACCGATAATTGAATAATAATTTAATTAAATATATCGAGATTATAATATATATTGAAATATATATATTTTTGCAATTGGAAACATTTTAATATAGGGACAAATCGGCTAATGGAAGAATAGTCTTTAAAATGGTAGAGAGAGAAAGAGATTGAGAGATTGAGAGATTGAGAGATTGAGAGATTGAGAGAGAGAGAGAGAGTAAAAATAAAATAAAAAGGCTAAAAACTAAAATAAACTTGAAATTCAAAATAAAGTTGACATTCAAAATTGGAATACTTTTAATGCGACGAATCGAAGAATAGAAGAATGATATTCAAAAAGTAGAGAGAAAGAGAGAGAGAGAAAGAGAGAGAGAAAAGGGCACGTATCATTTGTTCGCAGAGAGTTGCGCGGAAGTGAAATGCGAGGAAGGGAAAAAGTGCGTGGTGCGGAGGGGGAGGCCCAGATGCGTCTGTAGCCCCGAATGCAAAGCTCCGAGAGGGGGTGGCCCGGTCTGCGGAACGGACGGAAGGAGTTACAAGAGCTTGTGCAGGCTCAAGAAGCGAGCTTGCAAAAAGGGGAGCCACGAGCTTGCTGTTGCCTACACCGGCCACTGCCAAAGTGAGTATGTATAAACCGAGACTTCTTTTTTTTATATATCGTAATTTCTTTTTTTATAAATCATTATTCAAATAGAACATTAATTTCGTCTATTAACAAATTGCGTACGATACTCCAGGCCCCGTATATTTTTTGAGAGCTCCAATGTAATTTTGTACAATGCATATATGCAGTCTTTAAGAATTTTGGTTATGACGTAAAAATAATTTGACGTAAGAATATGCAAGGTTTTTGTTGTCCTTTGATAACGTAACAAGAAAATATCAATTTTATTTTTAATTTCTAAAATCGTTGATACGCGTCTCTGTGAGAAAACACGAAAACAAGAATTCTCGTGACCCGTACGCAATATTTACCTTGTATTAGGTGTACAAATAAATTTTCGCCGTTCCTATTAAAAAATTAAGCATTTGATGATTTTAAATGATGTAAAATTGCTAGCTGAGTTACTCCGAATATAAGTGCAAGTTTTTCTTGCGTTTGGCATGAATCTTTAACCAATAATGCTTCCAATTCCGCGAATTCGTACACATTCGGCCTTCCGTTACGTACTTTGTCTTTGACGTCAAAGTCACCGTTCTTGAACTTTAAAAACCATTCATGACATCTTCTCTCACCTAAGACAGCCTCATCATCATATGCTTCTACGAGCAATCGATGCGCATCAGCTGCAAATTTCTTCTAATTCAAAAAGTAAATCGAAAGTTCCCGCAAATGACTCTTATTCGGCCTAAAACTCGACATTTTCGAAGGAAAAAAAATATCCGATACCAATACAAAATCACTAATATATCAAGATTATGTTGTCGAGAGATGTCTTACTTTACGATATAACGTTTTACATCAGACCATTTTAACCATAATTTAATGATAAAGTCATACTTTGTTGAACGGCGATAACTTATTTGTACACCTAATATAAAACAAGTTTATAAAATTCTCGCGACCCGTACGCAAAGTGTTAATTATTTTCATTACGATGTAATAAAATTTAAAAATAAAAAATATTATATCAAAAGAACCAAGTACTTCCTATCATTTTTTGTATCTCGAATAAATCTTTAGAGATAAATAGAATTTAATTTGAAGTAAAAAATAATCGTATTTAATTAAAAGCTAGTCAATGATATTATCGAATGAGGTTAAAAAAAAAAAAGAAGAATAAATATTTAAAAGTAAATGCGGCGAGTAAGGGCATATCGGGTTTAGAGATGGGGGTTGTTGTTGCTTCAGGGTAGTAAGAAGGCGTAAAACGTCCGGCCACGGTTTTTTCGACGAAACGGAGCTTCACAAATTGCATAAGCCTCGAAGCCCAGTAAGATCAATGATTCTGAAAAGGGATAATCGGCTAACGTCGTCGTCGAGGCGTCGTATTCGTATATTTTTCACCTTCATATAGAAACGCAGACTCTATAATCCATTTTTCTCGGGGGTTAATCATCGTCGTGTTGACCTGACAATGAGTCAAGAAAAATAAATAAAGAAAGGAAGTTAAAGAAGGGTGTTAAAGTTCATCACTTTGACTTGTCACGCTGAAATCATATGTTTATGACGTCACTGTAATAATATTTTACGATGCATAATTTCATAAAAATTAATATTTTTATTTTCGATGATTTTAATATAAAATTTGTTAATCGTTTAACACGTTCGATGCCACGTCACCCAGATCTGGGTAACGGGTATGCTTCCGTGGAGGCCCCGTCACCCAAATACGAGTGACGCTCTTCTTATTCAAGTTAATACGACTTTCAGGTGGATTTTTAAAACGAATTTAATGGAATCAGTATTGAAATATAAATATAGGATATACAACACAAAAATACTACAAATATACATATGGACCGTTTATTTTGAAAGTGGTGTAAGTCCAATTTAAAAAAAAAAGAGATATGACGTAATTTATGCTTAATTTAGTGTAAACTTTTTGTTTATAAGTAGTTAGTATTTAATATCTTAAAAAATGCCAATGCTTTGTTTAATTAAAAATTGGCTGGTAAAAGAAATTGCGTAACCATTGATTGTGAAAGTGGTGTAAGTCCAATTTCCATAGAAAGGTGACAGGGTTAGTGGCCACCAGTGGCTTTACAATTGACAAAAAAACAAATTAACGAAATTATNAAAGTCATTATACTCGATCCTAAAATCCAGAACGGATGTTCTTGAATTCTGAATTAAACGTAAGAAAAATGTTTAATTTGTACTTAGAAAAATGTAAGGAAAATAACTTGAGCTCGGTTAATGAATGGACGTACACACTGCCACACGAAGAGCATAAATAATTAATAATACCAATATCTTGTGTTAAGTTTAACAATATATAAATATAATTAACGTTCAAAATAAAAACTACTAACTCTATTTTATTTCTTGTCATTATTTATAAACAAAATTGGATTAATATGAAATATATTTGAAGTAATATTTGTTATTTCAAAATTGAAATTAAATGATATTTGCAATTAAGTAATTATGAAAGTAGTGTAAGTCCATTTGCAGCCTGGAAATATATGTTATTTTAGTTAAATTTGCCTAAAAGAAATGTATATAATCAAATGACATATTGATAAATTATTACAAACATTCCCAGACTTCATATAATTAACCTATATTTTTGAATTGTCAGATATGCTAACATGTAATTTTTTCTAAACGAAAGAAAATGGACTTACACCACTTTCAAAATAAACGGTCCATATATTACTGGAGTAATGATTTTACGAACCAAACAAATATATAAGGATTATTTATGAAATTGGGTAGCCCATCAATTTGACGGGTTTCGTAGAGATAGGTATACTACATACAAAGCTTGAAAATTGGAAGGCTTAGGAAAAAAAAAAAATTGTGCGAATAAATTCTTTAGATGAAATAATGATTTTACATAACAAATTGGTGAAAATTAATACTATGGTTTTTTCGGTATTTCTTTTTGAAGTTTAAAATTCGTCAAATTGACGGGTCCCATAAACCTAGTGTTAAAAGTACATTGATTGTATATTTTCATTCAACATTTACAATTACAAGTATTAGGTGTAGGAATTAATACGTAGCGTTTTATACAAAATAACGATTTATTTGAAATGAAAGTAAAAAATTACATTATTGAAAATACTGTCCATCGCTTGCCACTACTTTTTCCCATTTTTCAGGTAACTGTCGAATACCCCGTCGAAAATAATGCCAATTTGGCAATCCTCATAAGATGTTAATTTTTCCCCTGATAAACCATGATCGAACCATTGATCGAAACAGGTGGTAATCCAAAGGGGCAATATCCGGAGAATACGGCGGGTGGGTTAAGACTTCCCATTTCAATGTTTCCAGGAATGTTTTCACTTGCGTTTCGCCACGTGAGGTCGAGCATTGTCGGGCAGTAAAATAACTTTATCGTGCCTTTTGCTCCATTCCGGTCGTTTTGAAAAATAAGATGTGTTGTAAAAAAAACACCTAATAACAGCTGATTTACGATAAATTAGTTTCTGAAGGTAAAAAAAAAAATACTGTAATAACCACACCATCTCTTATCAAACGCTACGAATTATTTCCAACACCTAATAATTCAAACGTTCCGGTATCACCAATGACCAACGTGACGGTCAAAATGTTAACATACAAGGATTATTGGATCTAAAAATATTATTTATGCTAACTATACTATGTATATATTTGTATATAAAATTGTAACGGAGAAAAAAGGGTAGGAGGATGGTTGTTGGGTTCTAGGATGACACGGCCGGTTTACGACCGTGCGTAATAACGTGTAAAGTGTCAAGCAGGTTCGTGCGCACGGGTCCGGTGCGGCCAAGGTCGGAGCTGCCTGCTGGACCAGAACCTAAGTCCTCACTGCGTGAGGTGCGCCCGCAGGTGCCCGCAAGCGCCCTCGCACCAACAACACACATCCGCACGGCCCGTTTGCGGGGCCGACGGAAACACCTACAAGAGTGCCTGCCACCTGCGACTCGCCGCCTGCCGGGCGGGTCGGGCCATTCCGGTCGCCTATAAGGGCCACTGCAAACGTGAGTCTACCTACCCTTTTTATATTCTTTATTCCTCTCTCTTCTTTTTTTTTTTATTCTTAACACATTTATGCTACACATAACCAACAACAACAACAACAACAACAAAGATAATTCTGTCATCCAAAATCATCCTAATTTTTCTATCATCTCTGATCACCTAATAGTAGTTCAATTTAATTAACAAACATTTCGATCATTAGTCGATAGAAATTTGTACGGAACATTAAAATTTATCCAACAACGATACCCCTATCATCCAAAATCATCCCACCTTCATTTCTTTAATCTCCAATCACCTGGTTCCAATATAATTCAAAACATTACAATCACCAATTGATCATAATTTCTTCAGAACATTATTAAAATTGATCTCTAACGCATATTTCCTATATTATTATTTCGTAATTATTAATAATAACTCGGCCGAAACGGGAATAAACAAATGATCAACGGTAAAGAGATTTGTTTTTTCTTTCTTTTCGAACGGGATATGGTTCTTAAAACGATCATCCTTGATGGATGCGATACGCTGCTCGAAATAAAAAGAAAGAAAGCGAGAAAGAGAGAGAGAGAGAGAAAGAGAGAAAGAGAGAAAGAGAAGTAATGCAACGAGGAGGAGGAATCAGCGATTATGAACGTTGGTTGGGTGCATTCCGCGAGTATCCAACGTCCCGCGCGAGGATCCAAAAAGGAAAGAAGGACGAGGGGAAGAGAGGGAGGGAGGGAGGAGGAGAAGGAGTAGGAGGGGGTGAAGAGCGAAGGGGGAGGCTGGGGAGAGAGAGACAAGACTACGGTGGGTAAAAAACATCAGGAGGCAATCGCAAGATCGTTCCAGGAAGTTCGTCGACCGAGACGCGATCCGCAGGCGGGTAACTCAGGGAGAACAAAAAAATTATTATAAAAAAAGAGAGAGAGAGAGAAGAGTGTGCATGCAAAAAAAAAAAGAAAGAAACTAAAACAGTGAGGATAAAAAACAAAAAAAGGGGTTGTAGTTAAGACGAGCATAATTTTCTTTTCTTGATCTTCCGGTATTAACCATACTAATTATTTGAAATCACAATGACAGATAGATAAGTTGTACTCGAAGAGATGATGATGATGATGATGATGATGAGGAGGATGATGAGGATGATGCAGTTTTGTTTCACGGTCACGCGAAAGTTTATCTCTTTTTTTTTATTAAAATTTGTTTTATTTTCTTGACCGATATTTAATGACGCGTTAATTATTTGATATTAACGATAAGAAAATGTCACTTGTATGTATATATTTTAGTTTATTATACTTCTTCTTCCTCGTCTTCCTGTTCTGTATTTAACCTTTTAAATACTACGCGCCACTATAGTGGCTTTCGTGTATGTCATCTCTCTGAGCGACGCGCCACTATAGTGGCTTTCGCGGATGTGATCTTTGAACGTAGGTTTATGTATTGTACCATGTTTCAAAATCTATCATACTCAATTATATTATTAATTATTAAAGTGGAATGTTATAGTTAAAGTATGTGTAATATACACGCAGAATTCAGCCGTATCTAAAAGGTTAATTTGATGATCATCCTCAGAAACACACTTTTTTTTTTCAATTGTTTATGACTGCCAGATAGAATCAAGTATAAGTTGTATATTTGGAACTAAAAATTATCACATTTGACCCACAATTTTTCCAAAAAAACTCTCGACGGCTATAACCGTCATTTGCATGCGTAAACGTATAAGAAAAACAATTGATATGCTGTCTGGCATGCTGTACCTTTTTTTTTTTTTAATGTATTATTCAATAATTAACAAGTTGTATGGCGATAATGATGATAAATAATTAACAAGACGATAGAATAAAGAAACGTCGGATTTTTGGCCACGATTCAATGGGAAAACCCGACACTTATTCTTCCACCAATCAAATATATATTAGGTGTACAAATAAGTTCTCGCCGTTCTTATTAAAAAATTAGTCATTTAATGACTTTAACCGATATAAAATTGCTTGCTGAGTTACTCCTAATGTAAGTGTAAGTTTTTCTTGCGTTTGACACGAATCTTCAACCAATAATGCTTTCAATTCCGCATATTCGTACACTTTCGGTCTTCCGTTACGTACTTTGTCTTCAACGTCAAAGTCACCGTTCTTGAACTTCAAAATCCATCCATAACAATATCTTTCACTTAAGAAAACCTCGACATATGCTTTTACAAGCAATCGATGCGCATTAGCTGCAAATTTCTTCAAATTACAAAATTTAATCAAAAGTTCTCGCAAATGACGCTTATTTGTCTCCAAACTCGACATTTTCGAACGAAACAAAATATCTAATACTGATACAAAATCATTAATATATCAAGATTATGTTGTCGAGAGATATCCAACCCTATAATATGACATTTTACATCAGACAATTTTAACCATAAGTTAAATATAAAGCCATATTTTGTTAGACGGCGGAAACTTATTTGTACACCCAATATATATATCAATTATACGTTGTTCACGTCAGACCCTGCTGTCCAGGGAAATAGCCACACGCAGAATTCAGCCGTATCTAAAAGGTTAATTCTCTCTTTGTATAATAGAAATAATTTTCAAACAAAATTACATCCTTCGGAGAGGAAGGTAGAGGATTTTTATAGGATCATTTGATATAAAATATTTTTCCGACCGTATTCTATCAAAAATGGTCAATCTTGGTTAATAAAATGTTTACCTTTATTTAGGTACACTTATTTGTCATAATTGAAATACAAATATACATGTCGACTTGGATGAATACTTCAATTAATTTCTTTTTATTCGGTGACCCAATTCTTAATGTAAAGAAAAACAAGAAAACAGAACCGACAAATTGATAATAAATTTGTTCTAATTTCGTATCCCCTATTTCCTCTTTCTACTCCTCCTTTTTCAGGGAAACAGAACGATCCTAGTTGTTTTCCAAGGCGCCACCCCCAAAAATCGAATACCCATTCCAGATAATTTCATCAAGGTCTGGAATGTTACCAAGTCCTATTTATAAAGCCGCATGCCATCGTGAGCAGAAATAATTGTAATGCATGTCAACGGTCCCAGCTGGCGTAGTCGAAACAGCTGATAGTTGTACGCGTGACTAGTGTCAGAAGGCGTTCGTTAACCTCTACCACCGGCGGTAGAGTTACTAATAAACTTGTTCCAAGAGTACGATTTATCTGACGAGAATCTATTTGGTAATAATAATATTCAAAACAAAAAAAAAACAAACATTCTTCTTCAAAACTCCAAGTAGAAATAATACAATCGTATTCATTAATAAACACTAGGATGAACGCAGAACGCGTTCAATTAAACGGGTTCAATCTTCATCCGCGTGCATAACTTCATGACACACGGAATCGTGATTATTATTAAGTTGGTGGATAAAAAATTCTCGATGTTTTTCCTCATTGAATTATGGCCTCCTAAAATCCGACATTTTTTTCCAACAATTTTATTCCTTTTGCTTTTCCTAGTCATCCGAACGATACAAGTATATTGAAAAGAAAGAAAAAAAGACATTCTATTCCAGTATTTGTTAACCAATACCGATTTCCATATACAAAAAATATAATACTCATAAACCTAATATTTAAAATGAAACACACATGGATTTCGAGGCAAACGATATAAGATCGAAACTGTTAATAAAATCGTATTCATTAATAAACACTAGATTGATATGAGCTGAATGCGTTCAATTAAACAACGGGTTCAATCTTCATCCGCGTGCATAACTTCATGACACACGGAATCGTGATTAAGTTGATGGATAAAAAATTCTCGATGTTTTCTCTCATTGAATTGTGGTCGCCTAAAATCCGACAATTATTTCCAACAATTCTATTCCTTTTGTTTTTTCTATTCATCCGAATGATACGAATATATTTAAAAGAGAAAAAAAAGACATTCTATTCGAGTATTTATTAACCAATACCGATTTCCATATACAACAAAAATAATACCCATAAACCTAATGTTTAAAATGAAACACACATGGATTTCGAGGCAAACGATATAACCCAGTAGAAATAATAAAATCGTATTCATTAATAAACACTAGATTGATATGAGCTGAATGCGTTCAATTAAACAACGGGTTCAATCTTCATCCGCGTGCATAACTTCATGACACACGAATCGTGATTATTATTAGATTGGTAGATAAAAAATTCTCGATGTTTTCCCTCATTGAATTGTGGCCTCCTAAAATCCGACATTTTTATTCCTTTTGCTTTTTCTATTCATCCGAACGATACGAATATATTTAAAAGAAAAAAAAGAAACTATTCTATTCGTGTATTTGTTAACCCATACCAATTTCTATATACAAAAAATATAATATTCATAAACCTAATGTTTAAAGTGAAACACACATGGATTTCGAAGCAAACGATATAACCAAGTAGAAATAATAAAATCGTATTCATTAATAAACACTAGGTTGAGCTGAATGCGTTCAATTAAACAACGGGTTCAATTTTCATCCACGTGCATAACTTCATGACACACGAATCGTGATTATTATTAGATTGGTAGATAAAAAATTCTCGATGTTTTCCCTCATTGAATTGTGGCCTCCTAAAANCACACTCTTCTTTTCTTCCCTTTCTCTCTCTTTCTCTCTCTCTCTCTCTCTCTCTCTTCCCCCCTCATCGAGATTCTCTTCTCGAAACACTCGAGGGGATAACTCGCCATCATCAACGAACGCGTCGAGTGATTTCCTCGTCCTCTTTTAATTTTCAGATCTTTTTTTTTCCCTTTCTTTTCTCTTTTGCATTTTTATTTTTCTTCCTTTTCCCCCTAGCCTCACGTACTACTACGTATCAGTGCAATTACGACTATAGGTCTAATCGTAATCCCAAAATATCATTTATTTTCTAAATTATAATATTTCACATTTATTGGATTGGTCGTATTGAAAATGTCGTATTTTTGGACACAATTCAATGGGAAAATCCGACTTTTTTTAATCTAATCATTAAATAAATCATATCGATGTAATTTTGAATTAAAACATTACCCAGTCAACACAAAACGATTTACGTCATTTTTGAAAAATGACGTCATATTAACGTCATATTAACGTCATATTAACGTTTTGTGTTAACTGGGTAGTACAACATATGACAATAATTATTCCACACTGTTTTGTTCAATCTTAATAGAATATCATTAAATTGTAATAAATTCTTTCCTTTTGTTTTCTCTTTTCCTAACACGATAAATACACCAACGAGGGGTTGGAGAATGAAAGACCATTCCTCCCTCCTTTCCTTTTCTCCCCCTTTCTTTCTCTTTCTCTCTCAGAATGGATACCGTACCTTTGTGTGAATCACGCGATTGAAAACGAAACAACGCTCGTGGTACCACCCGCAGTCCAATCGACGTTAACGATGCTGTGTCAATGTCATGCGAGATTGAACGTTCAATGACCCTCCTTTGGCCCCTCTTTCCCCCCTCCCTTCTCCTCCTCCTTTCCAAGCCATTGCATAACGTCGTAGCTAGGAACGATCTCGCGGTCGTTAGACGTATGTACACCATAGAACCGGAGCATATTAGGCTAATCGAGTATAGCACGATGACGAGTAGGGTCGGTCGTTCCACGCGTCGTTTATTAACGATTTTTCTATTAGAACTAGGCGTCTTTCGGTCGGAAGATCTAGTTAATCTTTATTTCTGACTCGGTGGAATTAATATTCTTTTTTTTATCTAACATAAGTAAGAATATATTTACCGATCATTAAATAAATGTTATTTCCAATAAACAATAAATATTTCGAGAATACGATAAAAAATACTTTGGAGGATTATAAGGATAATACAAATGACCAAGTTTTTGTTGTAGAAACCTTGGTATATTCTTTTCTTCCTTAGCCCCCCACCCTTCTAACCCCCCTTTCTCATACTCTCCGTGAGAAATAGATTATTGACCCAAGTAAGTGTAACGAGTTATATTATTACGGCAATGGATCGTATCTAACACACATGGCACAATGCGATCAGGCCAATCATGTTTAAAATTCTAACCATAATACAACGGTGGATAAAAAGAGATATACGAACAATCCCTGATCAGTGATCGTTTCTCTTATTCCACTGTTGGAAGAAAAAAAAGAAATCTCATTGAAAAAGTTTCGCATTGTCTTAACATGAAACAAATAGAATGCAACAAACAAATGATCGAATAATAGGTCAGATCTATTTTGCTATTATAAAAAGTACAGTAATCCCCCCTATAACGCGGTAGATTCGTTCCGCGTTATAGGAAAACGCGTTGTAGGAGTATTCTCGTATAACGCGCTCGTATGACCCCATATAACGCCTATAACCTCCCCGTATAACCTCTTTAACTTAGGTTTTGTTTCCTTTTCGCTTGTCATGGCTAAGAAAAATAAAATTTCTACACCTTTAGTATGTATAACCAATGTTCTTACATTAGTTCTTACAATTCAAAAACTAGGTTAATAAAGTAATTTAATTTGGTTTTATAACAACACAATTGAAACAATGTGCAGAGGTACGCGAAATTATTTATTAACTGTTAACTGTCAAACTTCAAATCATTATAAATTTCCCCGCGTTATATGGGGGAAAACACGCGTTATACGAGGGACTGAAATCGCGTAGTATGAAAATGCGTTATAAGAGTACCGCGTTATAGGGGGGATTACTGTAATTTATCATCGAGGTGTGGTCTAGGTTTTAGAGAGGCCCACCCCGTGTGTGATTGATTGAAAATAAGAATATATGTAGAGTAAAGATGGGTGACGGCAGTGACCTAAGAAATGACTGATGTGTGCACAGAGGTTAATCCCCTTTAACAAGTCAACCGGGGCTATGATGTTCCTGTTTGTGTGTTCCTCAGAGAACGCGGATTGCACGACGATTCGCTGTCGAGAGGGTCAGACCTGCCTGACGGAGATTAAGTCCGGTCGGCCGCGTTGCGTGACCTGCACGTACCGTTGCCCCCGGAAACGGGAACGGGTACGGAACCGGACCCACCGCGATCGTGATCGTGATCGGGACCGGGACCGTGATCCATCTACGACCATGCTCTGCGCTACCAACAACATCACCTATCCAAGCTGGTGTCACATCGTCAAGGACGCCTGCGTTACCGGATTCGTTCTCGAGACGCGACATGCCGGACCCTGCAACGCCTACGACACGTCTCCCCTTTATATCGGTGAGCAACCAATCCAAACGACGAGGTTTAGAAACCTACACGTTTACCCATACCCACTCAATCATCCTACCAACGCACGTATTTTACACGTATATGTATATATATACACACACACACACACACACGTAAAGAAAATAAGTAAAGACTCTATTCGTAGAATCCGTCAATTTTCCCTGACTCCCCTATCCACCCCCCCCCCTCCACCCATCCCTCTATCTAGGCTTTCAACTATAAAGAAGAACGGCTTACGTTAGTTTATTTTTATCCAGCTAGTTTCGGATCGACGACGAATCGTTTATTTTAGATTTACGCCATCGCCATTACGACCATCGCCACTACCACCACCACCACCACCGCTATCGTTGTCGTCATCGGCATCATCATCATCATCATCACGCATCATCGTCACTATGACCAACCATTGCCATGAGAATATTTATTCTCTTTTAGAATTTTTGTCTATACTTTCGTCTAGGCTATCAACGATAGCTATTCATCTTTCTTCCTTCCTTCCTTGCTTGCTTGCTCACTTGCTTGCTTGCTTACTCTTTCTTTATTTATTTTTCTTTTTTACTTTTCTTTTTTTTTTCCTCTTCTCTTCTCTAGTACTCTCAGAAAATATGACGTGGGCCATTCAAGCGGCGCCGTTGCTGTTCGCTCGAACGAACGAACGAACGAACGAACGATCGGGCCAGGGTAATCCAGCTTGGAATTCGCTTATGCTCGTAGTCCCGCGTCTGCAAATAAACTCGGCCCACGCATAAACCAACTTACTACTACTACTACTACGAAACACTGAGAAAATAGCATTGAAATTTCCAAATTTCTCAACACCCTTCCTTCCTTCCCCCTGCCTAATCGAAAAGAACCGGAAAAGAATATTATCCGATTTGAATATTATTTTCTTTCCTTCCATTTCATCACCCACCCACCACTTCTCAAATAAATCCTCTCACGAGAATATCTTCTTTTTTTTTTTCATAAATTCAATAACCGCGTGGATACCTGTGTGTATGCGTCTGTATGCGTGTGTATGTATTTTCCTTCTTTTTTTATTCCAAATCGTGATCTAATTCGAACTCGTAACGCGATTTCCGTTTCCTTTTCTTTGATTTATTTATTTGTTCGTTTCCTTTCTATTTGTTTTCCTCATTTTTTGTATATCTTTTGATCGTAGTTTTTCAATCGGTGAGTTGGTAAAGCCCTCGGCGGGACGGACGAACAGGTAGAGGAAATCGATTTGCACGACAAAACACGTAACAATAGTCGTCGCGCCACCACCACCACACCACCACCCTAAATCCCCCTCCATACCCTACTTTGTTAACAGCAGCTAGCTAGCGCATAGCACTCGTTGCGCGCCGGTGCGAACCAACCGTGTGTTGGTGTGAGATGCAAGGACCTGTTGCGCGTGTAACACGGAAGTAGGAAAGTCGTCGGTTTCGTGCATCGAATTCATAATAGAGACTATTTCTTTTGTCGTCTAAGCGATTAGGATCACCGCCTGTATGTATGTGTGTATGTTGTATGTGTGTATGTATGTGTGTTTTGAGCTATTCAATCGGACTACAGATTTCACGTTTCCTTCTCTATCGTAATTAATTTATCTTCCTTTTTTATTTTTTATAATTTATTTTTCTTTCACTCTATTCCATTTATCCTCCCCCCCACCCCTTTGTTCTGTTTTTTTACTATTAGGTGTACAAATAAATTTCCGCCGTTGTTATTAAAAAATTAAGCATTTGATGATTTTAAATGACGTAAAATTGCTAGCTGAGTTACTCCGAATATAAGTGCAAGTTTTTTTTTTGCGTTTGGCACGAATTTTCAACCAATAATGTTTCCAATTCCGCGTATTCGTACATTTTCACCCTTCCCTTACGTATTTTGTCTTCAACGTCACAGTCTCCGTTCTTGAACTATAAAAACCATTAATGAAAACTTCTCTAACTTAAAAAAGCCTCGAAATATGCTTCCACAAACAATCTATGCTCATCAGATGAAGATTTCTTTAAATTAAATAATTGAATCAAAAGTTCCCGCAAATGATGCTTATTCGGCTCAAAACTCGACACTTTCTAACGAAACAAAATATCTGTTATCGATACAAAATTACTAATATATCATGATTATGTTGTCGAGAGATGTCAAACCCTACGATATGACGTTTTACATGAGACAATGTTAACCATAATTTAATCATAAAGCCATATTTTGTTGTACGGCGGAAACTTATTTGTACACCCAATAAATAATTAGTTAAAACTTAAAATCAAATCATGTTGTAAAAATATTATATTTCTTTTACATAACTGATGTGCCTTTTAGAACATGTTCGAAGTATAGAATAATATTTTTTACGTTAGATATCAAAGTACAAGTTGCATTTTGTAAGCAGGAAAGATTTGTAATCATAAATGGTCTCGTATTTCGTGAAATCGTGTAGGTTTGTGTAGGAAACGAAAATGAACTCTGATGAAATATATTATTAAATAAATAATTAGTTAAAACTTAAAATCAAATCATGTTGTAAAAATATTATATTTCTCTTACATCTCTGATGTGCCTTTTAGAACGTATTCGAAATTAATATTTATCTTTACGTTTGATATCCAAGTACAAGTTGCATTTAGCAACCAGGAAAGATTCGAAATCATAAATAGTCTCATAGGGAATGAAAATGAACTCTGATGAAATATATTATTAAATATTAGATGTACAAATAAATTTCCGCCGTTCTTATTAAAAAATTAAGCATTTGATGATTTTAAATGATGTAAAATTGCTTACTGAGTTACTCCGAATATAAGTGCAAGTTTTTTTTTTGCGTTTGGCACGAATTTTCAACCAATAATGTTTCCAATTCCGCGTATTCGTACATTTCCACCCTTCCCTTACGTATTTTGTCTTCAACGTCACAGTCTCCGTTCTTGAACTATAAAAACCATTCATGAAAACTTCTCTAACTTAAAAAAGCCTCGAAATATGTTTCCACAAACAATCGATGCTCATCAGATGCAGATTTCTTTAAATTAAATAATTTAATCAAACGTTCCCGCAAATGATGCTTATTCGGCTCAAAACTCGACACTTTCGAACAAAAAAAAATATCTGTTATCGATACAAAATTACTAATATGCCAAAATTATGTTGTCGAGAGATGTCAAACCCTACGATATGACGTTTTACATGAGACAATTTTAACCATAATTTAATCATAAAGCCATACTTTGTTGAACGGCGATAACTTATTTGTACACCTAACATTTTATTACATTATTTTAATTTTTATAATTTTTTAATTATTTAATTATTTATTTATCTAAGTTTTTTACTCTTCCTCTCTCTTTTCGAGGATTTTTCTTTCGTTTAGTTTTATTCGTAAAAAATAAATATCGTAAGAACGAGGGTTGAGATGCAAAATGTTATTTTTTTGGTTTTGTTTTTGTTTTATAGAAGAGGACAACACGTCGAGCAACTATGGCGTAGATTTGGCAGACGAAGAAAGAAAAATCTCTGAGGAAGATACGGAATCCTCTAAGACTTTTCAACAACATCATACGTTGGCAACGACGTAGCGCGATTCGAGTTTAAACGACAACATCAACAACAACAACAACAACAACCTTGATAATGGTAGGATAGATCAAAATGCAACCTGCGTAGAATCGTCTTAACGAATGATGATGATGAATCGTAACAAAAAATTGTGTCCCCCATCCACCACCACCATCACCACCACCACCACCACCACTACCACCACCACCAACACACCACACCCCACTCTACCCAACCCCTTTATTTCGAGATTCGAATGATCCCTTTTCACGAATATTCCATGACTATAGAGCATGTCCGATATGTATATATGTGTGTGTATATAGAAATATACATATATACACGCATACGATGTATACATGTAGTATGTATTTATATATCGGTTTAGAAAAGAGATACGCGAGAGTGAAAGGGGAAAATATAGAAATATATATAAATGTATGTATGTATGTATGTATGTATGTATGTATGTATGTATGTGTGTAAGTTTGTATGGCTCTTGATGAAAAGAGAAGTTCGTTATATTCATACGGTGAGAAAGAAAAACAAGGATCTCGTTTGATTTTCTTAAATGAAAATTTAAAAAAGAAAAAAGACTTCTTTTAAATCCCCAAATATAACGTGGACACACGAAGAAGAAAATGAAGAAGAAGAAGAAGAAGAGAAAATCACCCACCGAAAATAAAATTTGAAGAAAGTCGAGTCACCAGGCAACGATGCACCACCACCACCACCATCATCACCACTACCAATCACCACCGAGTAAAAATGAAAAAAAAAACCTTACTAAGGATGATAATATAAAAGTGTCGATAAAAGGTATCGCACGCGTGTCCCACCGATGACTCTTCACGACGTAAAATATATATATACAGTCAACCCTCCTATAACGCGGTACGAATGATGTGATTTGTACTAAAACCTGAGTTTCTTATAGCGCGGTTTCCATACAACGCGGTAGACGATTTCCATAGAACGCGCTACAAATTAGCCTGGTTTGTAGGGTTAAATCCGAGTTTCTTATAGCGCGGTTTCCATATAACGCGGTAGATTCGTTCCGCGTAATGGGAAATCGCGTTGTAGGAGTATTCTCAATTGACACAATGTGCAGAGGTACGTGACATTATCTATGAACTGTTAACTGTCAAACTTCAAATCATTATAAATTTCCCCGCGTTATATGGGGGAAAACACGCGTTATACGAGGGACTGAAATCGCGTAGTATGAAAATGCGTTAAAAGAGTACGCGTTATAGGGGGGTTTACTGTATATATAATATATATATATGTTGGCGTTATTTTGTGTAATCCGTTAATTCGTTAAATGACTAAACCAAACCCTAAAGTAATTACACACTGAATTGTTTTGGACAAAAATGACAGAAGTACAATACTTCAACTAATTGTAAGTAATATATAAATTTACTAAAATCAACTTAACCAAAAGAAATGAATGAATAACTAATAAATCACGCTCATTTGATTCATACTTTACTTATTTATTAGGTTGTTCGGAAAGTAATTTCGTTTTTTCCAACAGTGGGCCTAATTGTATTTTTTCACAGCCAATTTCACACTTAAGCCGCATAATCATTATATTGTTTAACAGCTGATATAGTAAAGCTTGTTTGTTAAAAATTTTGTTTGATTTTTTGGAATAGTTTCTGTTTGGTGTCCTATCAAAGATGGAAAATTGAAAGCATTTACGGCATATTTTACTCTTTTACTATCGAAAAGGTAAAAAATGCAGTTCAAGCAAGGCAAAAATTATGTGATGTGTATGGAGAAGATGTATTAATCGAACGACAATATCAAAATTTGTTTGCAAAATTTTGTTCCGTCAATTTCGATGTCGAAGATGCACCACGTTTTGGAAGGCCCGTTGAAGCCGATGAAGACAAAATAAAGGCATTGATAGATGCAAACCGCCGAATAATAAATCGTGAGATTACTGAGAGGTTAAATTTGTCGTTCATGATCACATAAAACGACATATCTTAATTTCAAAACCAAAAAAAACGAAATGACTTTCCGAACAACCTAATATTTTATAAAATAATTAAAATATCGAATTTGTAGGAAAAAACAAATGTCGGATTTTCCCATTGAATTGTGTTCAGAAAAACCGACATTACTTTTTCCACTAATCCGATATATGAAAAACAATTTTATTTATTATATCAATGCTTTCAAAGTATAAAAGAAAAACAACGTTTAATTATTTTGGGGTATAAAAAGTTAAGGTTTTTAGACGATTTAACGATCGATTACGAGTTAAAACAATTTAACGATCGATTACGAGTTAAAACAATTTAACGCCTGTGACATATTATTACCACATATACAATACCTATACCCGTTCAATCTTAAAATTCGCTTATCTTCTCGTCGTAGTTGTAATGAAATAATCGCGCGAACGATTAAAAATATATAAGTAATGTCGCGTTAAAAATTTTACGAATTTCACGAGACGAAAATATAAATCGCGTTAAGGACAAAGATGTTTGAAAATAAATCTTAGGACCCTTTCTCCTTCCCCTCACCATTTCACATTATTCCTTCCTCCCACATTTACTCATCCTCGTCGTCCAAAAAAAAAACATTTTTATCGAGGATTAATTAGCTGCATGTTCAACTATATTAATATTAGATAGACGAGTCATTTTAATCGCGAGTCAAATATTTATTCTTTTTTCAATTTATTAGGTGTACAAATAAGTTATCGCCGTTCAACAAAGTATGGCTTTATGATTAAATTATGATTAAAATTGTCTCATGTAAAACGTCATATCGTAGGGTTTGACATCTCTCGACAACATAATCTTGGTATATTAGTCATTTTGTATCGATAACAGATGTTTTTTTTCCTTCGAAAGTGTCGAGTTTTGAACCGAATAAGCATCATTTGCGGGGACGTTTGATTAAATTATTTAATTTAAAGAAATCTGCATCTGATGAGCATCGATTGTTTGTGGAAGCATATTTCGAGGCTTTTTTAAGTTAGAGAAGTTTTCATGAATGGTTTTTATAGTTCAAGAACAGAGACTGTGACGTTGAAGACATAATACGTAAGGGAAGGGTGAAAATGTACGAATACGCGGAATTGGAAACATTATTGGTTGAAAATTCTTGCCAAACGCAAAAAAAAAACTTGCACTTATATTCGGAGTAACTCAGTAAGCAATTTTACATCATTTAAAATCATCAAATGCTTAATTTTTTAATAACAACGGCGGAAATTTATTTGTACACCTAATATTATATACCAATGATGTGGACGCTCGACTTATTAATTGGACGGTCGAAAGGAAAAAAAAAATAATAATAAAAAAGGAATATTGTTTCTAACAAATAAAAAAGAAAAAAAAAAAAGGATTCCACGATACACGTACGTTTATTTATTGTCCTTTAATTACAATCAAATCACATTACTTTTTATTATTATTATTATTATTATTGTTATTATTATTATTATTAATCTATGATAACGGTAGATTATATAAAAAAAAAAAATTAAAATTCTAAAATAATTTCTTATTTTTCTGATTTATTTTATAATATAAATATAATTACAATATTAGGTTGATGGAGAAAAAATTGTCAAAGCTTTGGCTATGATTTAATGGAAAAAAATCAGACATTATTTTTCCACCAACTAAATATATTAAATATATTAAATATATAATATTTTTATGATATAAAATAAATTAGAAAATAATGTTATTTTCAATTTTCTTTTTTTTTTGAAAGGTGAGATGGATTTATTTTAATTACCAACACCATATATTAGTTATAGTAAAAAAGAAATCCATTATTTTACGTTTATTTCAAGCCTAAAAATAATGGATCTATTTTTACTATACCTAATAAATATTCGATGAATTATTGTTTAAATGCTCTAATATTTTATAAATTATTTTTATACTTGTAAAATATTAAGATACACGGTCATTTTAAACAATTGCATCGAGAAAACTTGATGCAACCATAATGAAATTTCATTTTTATATTAATATTTATTTATTTCTTTCTTTCTTTCTTTCTTTTTTTTCGGATTCGATCGTCCAAAATAAATAACCATCACCACACTACCACCACACCAGTTCATCATCATCATCATCATCATCATCATCATCATCATCATCCTTCATTTCCTTAACAATCCTTGTGTGTGATGACAAATAGTATCGCCGTCGTACTTAATTTATTAAATAACGATGAAAAGAAAATATGTTTTCTTTATGAAATTTGAAGAATTTCAACAACGCAAGGAGATTATGGTGGACCCCAACGACGACGAGAACTCGTCCTGACGCATAGCCTACGTCACCGGTAGGGGCCCCACTTTCTACCTGTTTTCTGATATTCGCGAGAGAATGATATAAAAATAAAAAAAGAAAGAAAGAAAACAAGAAAGAGAGACAGAGAGAGAGAGAGAGAGAAAGAGAGAAAGA
>JACGTP010000083.1:68493-288533 GCA_023678845.1 Mischocyttarus mexicanus
AGCTGAAAATGCGACAGCCCTCCTATAACACGATACTCTTACAGCGCGGTTTCCGTCAACAGCATCCCATAAGTTCCTTCCGCGTAGCCTAAGAATGTTTAGTCTATGTTTAGTTCATTAGGGCCTATTTGAATTATAAGGGAACATTTTGCCTATTAAAAGAAGACGAGTTAGGCGACTCATATTATCTGACAGCGAGGATGAGTGTTGAAAGATTAAATTTTACAAAAGTCTTTCTTGTTTTTGTTGGAAAACAGTTTTTCAGTTTAGTTTTGGTATCATTTCTTTATATAAACTCTTCAATTCAATAAAAATAATTTATAATTTATCTTGTCCTTATTGGTCTCCATATAACGCGGTACGAATAATGTGATTTGTACTAATTCTGCGTTTCTTATAGCGCGGTTTCCATACAACGCGGTAGACGGTTTCCATAGAACGCGCTACGAATTAGCCTGGTTTGTACGGTTAAATCCGAGTTTCTTATAGCGCGGTTTCCATATAACGCGGTACGCACTCACCGCGTTATAGGAGGGTTGACTGTATATATTTATAAATATTCAAATTAATAGCCTACAGTATTTTCATACCTGATCTTCTAAAAAGATAGCATTAGCTTTATGCACTAAATGTTCAACAGCAATAAGACCTCCTAAAGAAGCTACTGCATTATGTTCAGTTACCAATGTTAATACCATTAAAGCTTCAACAACGAGTTGACGATATTCTGGTTGTGGTATAGTATTTAAAACTGTCTCTACCGCTAAAGCAAATTTTAATTCACCCGGTGTCATTTCTTGAGTAAGATTTTGAGGAAGAACACGTCCCTCTATAGCTAAACCTTGACACTAGAAAAAAATCATAATAATAAAAAGTTGATAAATGAATAAGTTAGTATATAATATTAAAATTTAAAAAGATATATTACCCTTTCTAAAACTTGCCACACTCGTGGATAGAAACCTCGTGGTACTCTATTAAGTGCACCATCCAATCTACGCCTTCGTAACCATTGTCCTTGGCGATCAGGTTCAGTTTCACTGCTATCTGTTTGATCGGGACTTAAAAATCCACCAATCTGAGATTTCTAAAATGATGTCGTTTAGACAATATTATAATATTTTACATTGGTTATTTAAATCAAATTTATTTACCTTGCTCACTCTACTTGACTTGCAACTGATGATAGAAAAATTACCTCTTCCAACTGCAAAAAGCCATGAAAATATTAAAACATTGTTGTACCTGATTAACTTTGTTTCTAATAAAAATTTAAGTAAACTTACCACTACTTATAGCAAATTCTTTTCCGCTCATGATATGATGTAAAAGATTTTTCATTTCAAATGGAGATAAATTCAACAAATGTTCGGAAGCTTCTTCGCCTGTACAAATCAATGTTCTTGACAATTCTGTAGCCATTACTTGGATAATTAAACCAACCCTAAGCCTCAACATTTCATGAAAGAGCTGCGGTTCCGTTCTAATAAACATAGCTAAATATACAAGCAATTCCTGAGTCAACATAGCTGTAGATTCATCATCCCCATATGCTTGATGAATCAAAGATCTTAATTCATTCTCAGGTAATGGAGCTACAATTGTATGCTCATTGCTTGGTGGCATTCCAACGGTAACTTGTTTTTGTCGTACTAACAAATCTGTGACAGCTTTCGCTAAATCTTCTACTCTTTTTCCTAGCATACCAGCAGAATGACGAACAATGCCCCACATTTTTTGTTGACATGCTTTTTCATAAAGATCCTTTAATAAGTCTTTTACTAATACTGGATGACCTTCTTCTACCATGCCTGTATTGAAATAAAGTCCTTGCGAGTCGACCTATATAGTACAGATAAAATTATAAATTTTATAAATGAAAATAAAAAAAACAATAAATAATAAGTCAAACAATAAACTAACAAGATATTGTAATATGTCTCCCTGTTCTTCAAGACTCTCAGTCTCGCGAAGCATTGTTAATAATTCTTCAACTTCTGTATCAGCATATTGTGTCTCAGATATGCCTCGAGATTTATGCCTTTTTTCAGTAGTTTTCCATATCCGAATATCTTCCGTAGGAGATGGTGTACGATCAGGGTATGCCGGTTGGGTCGAACTTGGACTCAAAGTTGTATCTGTCACTTCAATAAATGGATTTAAATTTAATATAGTTGACGACGGTCTGCGATCTTCTGCCGCCATTCCAAGAATATCAGCTAAAAAATATAATTTATATTATATTATATATTAATAATATATATATACTGCATCTAATAATATCACTCTATTAAGATATGTGATTACCTTATTAATATAATTACATACAAAATATATTTCTTTATATATATGTTTAAATTATTAGGATTAAAATAGAAAAGAAATTAGTTAATAGTTAGAGCACTTACATTCTCAGAATATGATGGAGACTCGTAGCAGAAGAAATGTATTATAAAAACGTTAAAAGTTCTTCTTTCAGGCAACATGCAATAAAACTTTTAGAAAGTTAAAAGTATCTTCAAAGAGTTAACTTAATAGTACTAGCTTTTACTTACGTTCTACAGCTATAGATCGTGTCTTTTTAATGGCACCTTTGACAGACATTTTTCGTCTCAAATTTTTTCCAGTTCTAACCACTGGTTTGTTAAGAAGACCGGTGCGATGTGGAAAAGCACGCATCAAGTGTTCATCTAAATATTGTTGAACCTAAGAAACCAAGAAAAGGTTTTTACCCACTTTCCCATTTATCAATTGATGTTTATATTTTCATAAAAAATAATATAATATCAACCTGAGGATTAAGTTTATCAGGACGTCCATCTTCTGAACTACCTAAAAAGCTCAAATTCGTAATACATGATGTATTAAGAAAATCGTTTAGATTTCCCAGTGATACTCTAGTACCATTTATATAACCACTTTTTAGTTTTTTCATAGTAGTTATCATTGCCAATGGTATTTTTCCTTGATCTGTAATGATAAATATTTTTGTTGAATTTTATCAAATTGAAATAAAATACAATAACATAATTAACAGCACTGCTAAAAAACTAGAAGCTATTCAAAAGTAGATCTTCTCATTTTGACTACTTGTTCTTATGATGATGTAAAGCTGCCAAGGTCGTACCTAAATGATTATGAGTAGCAACTAGTGTTATGGTAGGCCTGCCGAGCATTTGCTTCCAGTTGATGGTCAGGAAGGCCAAGTTGGTTGTAAAAGTATTCGCAAGGAGAGCCGCATCATTTGTTGTGTAGTATTCCTCCGCGTCAAAGTTCTAACACATGCAACAAACGCGCACACCACGAAACACATAAGCCATCTGCGAATGTTTCTAGCCAAATTGAAGAGATTATGATTTTTCTATGATTGTTTCTTTTATGTTAAATGAATTGCAATTTGTTTTTCTTTTTTCAAATTATTATTTTTGATTTTGTAAAAGATTTTCACATTAGCAGCAGCTTTTGCTCAAAATATTATAAAACAGTCATCATTTTAAGACCAAAATTATAATAGTTAGTATATCATAAAACAGATAATACTTAATTTAATCTTCATTAATTAAAGGTAATTTTAAAACCAACTATAATAGCCATTAAGCAAGATTGACAGCAAAAAAACAAATGCAAACATGCAGAGACAGATGTAATACAAGTAGAATGGGGAATGAATTTTCCTTTTATAGAAAGATCAAAATTTTCTATACAAAAAGTGTTATCAGAAAACCAGGAACCTATCGTTGTCTATACCTCCATAATTAAAAGATATAAGATTTCTCACAATATCAAAGATCATCTTAATGTTTTTTCGTAATATGTGAGAAAGAACAATAACAAAGATCAAAACTATGGCTTTCAGACAATACGTTACTGTACCTAGATGAACGTTCTTGAGGGGCATGACCACAAGAGGCCGGCCCAACATATTCTGCCAGCTAGACTTCAAGAAATTAATTTCGCCTTTGAATATGTCAATCATGAGCTCATAGTCCGATGCGATGTAGAAGCGGGTCATATCTGTCAACTAATGTTTGGTGCAAGAACAACAGGCAACATAAGAAAAGAAACAAGAATAGAATGGTGAAGAAAATCTACGGACATTCAGGTACTAACCTGCGGTGTGAATGCAAATATTTTATCGTGCAGAGAATACAATTTACTGGTACTCAAGATTCCAACGTCTCTTGATTTACGGCCAGATAATCCTAACTTTTTATTTCTTCCTGAAAACATAAATTGTTCATTTAATATATTCTCTCTATATACTTTTTAATTATATATTCGATATAGCAGTAATAATAACTAAAATATTATAATTAAAATATTGCATTAAATATCTATTATTTTAATTACCTAAATATGTATATAAATGACTAAGAACTTTTGCTGGTTGTACTTCTATCGGCGCTACTTCTGCGATGGTTTGGACATGAATATCATGTTGTGCAATTTTTTCTCTAATCTCAGCATCTTCTGCCAAAATAACGACTTGAACCACAACATCTGGTTTTTTTTCACTGCATAAACGTCGATTCAATGGATCTAATTCACCCACTGCTAGAAAACCCTAATCAAAGCATAATCAAATATCAACCAATAAATTTAAACATACATTTTTTTGTTTACACATACAAGAATTATGACGAATACTTACTTCTTGCAATAATTGTCCCAAAATGTAAAGAGATTGGGCCCACATAAATGGATATCTACCTAAAGCTATGCGAGGTTGACTACCAGGCTGAGTATATTCTGCAACAACATTTTCAGATGCAACTGAATATAACTCGGGAACTAATCTCATTCCGTCATCTGCTTTAATCGTTATTTGTTCAAGTAGCTTTGAATAATCTGCTACAGCTTCTTTATTTCCTTGGAAACAATAATCCAGTATTAAATAACAAAAAAATAATGGCCACTCGCATTCTATATTTTCAAACATGCGTAGTTCCCATGGCTCGTAATATAATCTATAAATATAATACATATATAAATATATAATATTAATTTAAAGTTACGTTTAAAGTTGTTATTGCCATATTAAAACATTTCTATTATATCCTATATATTATACCTGTTAGGATCTTCCTTTGGTGTTCTATATCCATCACGCAAAAATCTCTTACATCCATAACGTCCTTGCAACTTACTTGTTATTGCTTCTCTTGTTAATTGTATTAAATTAGGTTCATCTACAGCAAATGCAGGAAAACTTATTATAGACAATAATCCACTATCCAATTCTTTAGAATTTGATTCTCTAGGTAACATGGATTGTAAAACAGCTTGACACTTTTGTGCTTCATCCGCTAATACATGAATTACAGAAGTAGGTCCACCTCTGGCACCAAACAAATCTAATTCGTTCAAAGCTTCCATCGCAGCTTTTGCCATTCCAATACTACTGGCATTTAATTCAGGTAAACCATGATTAGTTTTATCGCCTCTTTCCCAAATCCCATAATCAGGAGTACAATAAGCTGATTCAATGTAAAATACTAAATTTTGTATAAAAGCAACCTATATATATATAAGCAGAAATAAATAAATAATTAAAAATAGGTAACATTAAATAATATAATATGATTAAAAATTTTTAATACAATTACCTCGTCAAGATTAAATACAATTTGTAAACCGGATGCTGTCATCTGAGCAAGTACCAAAAGATATAGAGAAGTAGCATCTATTTGTAAATGACCCCATTCATTATCTCCAACAACAGACTGTCCATTAACAGAACTGTATTTAGCGTGCAAAGCGTCAAGAGGATTTTGACTAGACTTAAACTTTTCAACTTTATCTTTTTGTTGCATCATTGCCATAAGTAAACCTCTCATTAATTTAACGCAACTCTGTTCCAATTCATAAGTCTTTGCTCTATCCTCATCGACGTCAGCTATCTTTTTATATGCCATAGAAAGTCCCCAAACAGCTAGGATACAATAAATATTATCGCGCACCCATGCATGATTATTGTCGTGGCTAGCAGGAAATAAACCAGTTACAGGATTTTGATGGTTCATAATAATCTTATGAACTATTCTCTGGTAATAGTCCAAACGGACCCCAGAATTGCTTCTACTACGCATCTTCATGTATTCAAAAGCTGCAACATTTATTAATTCTATTGATTATATAATACTCACATTGTGTCGTATATTATTTGCACGTTTATTAATTCTTAGAAAATGTAACGTACTTTATAAAAATAATATATAATTGAGTTAACCAAAATTATTATTAATATATAAACATACCTCTTTGATACAAACACCTTTCAAAATAACTAATCAAATTATTATTTTCTTTTCAAATGCGTATTATATTAAATGAATTGCAATTTGAGAATATTTTAACAAACACATTCTAATAACTTTTTTTCTAAGATCATACAAAATATAATCCTATTTATTGGACAAATTTATCGATGATAGTAATATTTATATATATATGCAAAGTTAAACGAATGTCAAGTACAACACTAATAGTATAAACTTCCCCTTTTCCTAGATTTTAAATCCGTTCTACGTAGACTTTGTCCAACTGTACATAAAATGACATTGACTATACTCGTATGCCTTTTTAGATCTCTATTATTTGCACAATTCGTTTGATGACGTAAAAAAATGGTGTTAAAGATTTATCGAAACGATTGAAACACTTTATACGATAATATCTTAATTTTCTATTCAATTATTCAAAAGAATAAAAAACAATTATTTAATTTTATAAGTAGAAATTTTTTTTCTCCTCCTGGGATAGAAAGAGTTAAAAAATTTCAAATATGTGCACGTGTTCTATCGAGATACAGAATTTGTACGTGTTGTAAATGAAAAGAAAAGAAAAAGAAAGAAAAGAAAATATCGATATAAAAAGCGGGAAAATCTATTATTTCAAATTTATTACTACTAATTCTATTCTATATCGAATTAAAATAATTGATTTATTGAAATAGATTATATGTAACAATAGACTTTAATATAAATTATTATTTTTAAATAAATTTTGTCTGTTAAGACAAATTGGAAAATAACGTAATGATTTTAAATCTTTTGTGAATTACTTGAGAATCGTATGAAAGAAATATCAACGTCGTTGATGTGTGAACGAATCTTAATGATTTGGATTTGATGTTTTGCGCAACAATTTGATTCGGAGTTAATTTCAAAGGCAGTTTAGCTGCAAAGTGGATATGGAGTAGACGTTTTAACAGTGGTCGCGAACCACTTTTTTTTAGTTTTTATATATATGTTTTAAATAAATTTTGCAGTTTTACTGTTAAAATTTTATAAAATCGTTATTAACTAAATCGATATAAAATAAAAAAAAATTAAAATAACCAATGGGTTACGCGAGGATGATTAATTTAAAGAAAATTCTACTGTTAATATGCATTACATCTGGTTTAACCTTGTCTGCCAACAACGAAACACAAACAGATGGTGGTACGTCAAATAAACTTTCATCGAATTTAAATAATTCGAATACTTTGACTACTTTAATAGAAAAGAATGTTGAACCGATCTTACCATTAACAACGATATTTCCATCAATTAACACCAAGGAACATAAAGTATGCTTAACTTCAGTTTATATGTCATTTTGACGTAATGCAAAGTATTATGATGAAAAACATATTTTTATATAATTATAGGCAAAAGATAATAGTTTCGTAGAAACAGAAGGTGGTCCAATCTCTAATTTACCGTCCGTTAAATCATCAATATTCAATGAGAAAGTAATTGACAAAAATAATTCTACATCAATGACGGTTAATAAAGTATCTGTAAACAACGATAATGTCAGTCAAGCCATGACAATTGAAAAAGATCTACCAGTTTTGGATAGGAAAAGAGGATATTTAACTTCTGATCAAACAACTTTCAGCAATGCTACGATAGAACATGATAATAATGATAATAATAATAATAATAATGTAAATAATTCTAAAATTGATGATATATCTACAAAAGTAGTTGACAATGTTAAGCAATTGAATAACACGAATAGTACCGTACAACGTGTACTGGATACATCAGATAAAAAATTAAATGAAACAGTTACTTCTTCTACAATGCCTCCTATGAACAAACATAAACCAAACCCAAAACCAACAGTGACAATGGGTGGAGGTTCAGCTGATCCAAATAAGCCTATACCTCCGTCACCGACTAAAGGCTCACCATTAGGAATGCCTAGAAAAATTGACTATATCATACCCATTGCTATTACCATTGTTGCACTTCCAATATTGGGCATAGCTAGTTTTATTCTTTATAACCGAGGTAAAGACTGTTGGGATAAAAGGCACTACCGAAGAATGGACTTTCTTATCGATGGAATGTATAATGATTAGGTAACAAAGGAATGTATCTAAGAATGATCCATGCAATAAGAATTTGTAATATACAATGTAGAAAGTTAAACTACTTTATCGTTATATTTTGTTATATTATGTTCTTTAAATATGAACAAAAAACATTTTTTTTTTTATATTATTTGATTAAATTTATTCTATATTGACATCGGTTAATAAAATTTTGTTGAGATTTTGTTTATTTTAACAGTTTTGATTGGATTTGACTGTGTCAAGAAAAGCAATGCCGTTAAAAGAAAAATCAATTGAAAGAAAGAAAGGCAGTGTCAACGATAAGAAAAGAAAATTTAATTGTATATATATAGGTAAATATATATAAACAAAAAAATTAAATTAATAATGAATCAAATCTCAGAACGATCATTACAATAGAATCGTTGGATATCTAAATATGTTAATCTTCTATTAAAAGAAAGGTTTGCTAAAAAAAATTAGCCAAATTTACCTGCTATATACCCAGGAATATACATGAACAATAATAATATAATGAAGATAAAAATATTATAAAACTATTTTTAGTAGAATATAAATGCAAATGGAATATATTGCATTCTTATACATCAAAGTAGACAATAACGGCATTATCAAACAAGACCTTGCCCTTAAACTTATAAACATAATTACAACAAGATTTGTTATAAAATAAGAAGACAAAATATACTCAATATGTTGGTTTTCGTTTTTGTTTTGTTTTTTTTTTTTTTAAATTTAAGTATGGTGCATAGATTTGTGACCAAAGAGAAGTATATAATTGATAATATTAATCTAGTATCATTGTTGCATTTATTTGTATATTAATTTGATTTATACGTATTTTCTTTTTTTTACATGCTATTCTTTTTGTTAGAAATAACACGAAAAAAGGCTCATTGTTGTGTACATAAATTTGTCTATTGCCATAAACAAATGTGTTCTATTGACAATGTTCGATAATTGTCCTATATTGTTGCAAAAACCTATCAATGATTTATGGGTTGCGTCCATTGTAAAGTTTTCAAAATTGTTATTTACGAAAGTTATATTTTGTCTAAGTATGGAAACAAAAAGCAATAATAATAATAATTATTTTTATACATGTGTGTATATGTAAACAAATTTATCAATATTACCCAGTAAACACAAAACATTAATATGACGTTCGATTTAGATCATGTTTTTGACATAAAATTTTTACATAGATATGACTAAAATCTGACGTAGAATCTTGCTGTAAAAATTATTACCTTAATCTTTCAATTATGATAAAATTTACATCATGTTTTGATGTTAATCCAGTCAATCTAGTCGGATTTAGAGCTCAAAATAAATGTTGCTCCGACCTAGGAGCAAAAAATTTTAAATGATCCAAAAAGTGGTCTACATTAAGATATGCATTATGCGTATTCCGAGAAATGTGAGTTTTTTTGCATTAAAAATCAATATGTGAAAAAATCAGAAAAAAAATCGTGTTTTTCCGTAAATCTTGGCTTATATCTCGGAAACTAATAGTTTTTGATAAAAATTTTACTCGGAATAATTTGTTCCTTATGAAATTCTCTTTAAAGTGGAAAAAGTGCCAAATGCAAAATCGCAATAGTTTACTTGCAAATAGCGGTCGCGTAAAAGAACAAAATTCTGGAAACACTTTTTTTTTACGTAATGTTTTTCAATAGTTAACATTAATATATTTTCATGAAATTTATGAACAAGTAACATTACTTTATTAACAATAAGTATGTTTAATTTGGTTTTTGTACGTTCAATAGCTTTTGCAAAAATCAAAAGTTAATTAAAAAAAATTTTTGTTTTTAATCAATCGCAACGCCAAAAGTAACAATCTCATATCGTTCCTGATTTTTTTATACATTGTAGAAGAGCAAAAGAACAATATGTATATTTTACTTTGTAAAAATATAAATTAATACGGCCAGGGGAATTTTTTAAAGAAAACGGCAAATTGCGGCATTTGTTAATTAAGCTCGCCAAGAAGCGAAAAATCAAGTTTTTGAAATTTTGAAAAAATGAAAAGAGAGGTCTTGGGTAAACGCAAATTTTGAGTCGCAATTTATTATTTTTCGGTCTGTAGATCGTGAGTGCCATAGTTTCAAAGTCTGTATTTGATAACATAAATAATATTATAGGCACAGCCATTTTGTTTATAGCGATTTATAGTGTTAATCGTCTACTTTCAAACTATGAAATATTAAGAAACGACTACTTTAACTTTATATAGAAAATCATTGCCGGAGTCTTACTGACCGAACGGAGAAAACTCGAGCACGGCCAATCACGGCCATGCGCGGAGTGGGGGGGGGGGGGTCGATCGCGGCAGAACGAGACTTGCTCGCAGCGTAGCAAACTCAACCGACTTCAAAATGGTAAAGCGTTCTAAAAATTTGATATCTAGACTCCTATACTATTTAGAAATATAATTTTTTTTTACTTTGATATACCGAAACGAAACAAACGCAATGGCAATTTCTGTTTTTCTTTACTTTAACACGACTCTGACGGCGAAGTCCGAGGCATCGGTGAGAACCCAGTAAACACATTTACGTAAAAATTATGTCAATTTGACGTCATGGAAAATAATCTCCAACGTAAGAAATTGGTTCTGAAACTAGTTATTTTTAGGCCCCTATTTTGCACTTTTTGACGAATAATTCTTACATAAATACGACGTAAAATCGATGTCATATAGATGTCACATTAATTACAAAGTTTGACTGAAAAATGACTTTCTTTTTCTAGTATTGTATAGGGAATTTCAGAATACTAGGGGTTTTTTCTTGGCGGATTTCAAATTTTGAAATCCTTTAAGTGAAAATCAAATAATAATATGTTTATTTTATAACACGCAATTATTACAAATAAAACTCAATAAGAAGTCTTGCAAAGACTATCACAAAGCTTCCGTTTGTAGATCTATATAATCAACTTATGTAATTTCTATTAGTAATTTAGTAATTTCTTGTAATTTTTTTTATAGTAAGGGTATTACAGTAGATTATATTTTAATCTTTTTGCATCACTTTCCCCTTGTGTTTAGAAGCTCTTTGATTTCCTAATCGGAACCAAATATTATCCGTTTTGGAAAATCCAGCACTATCCCACATAGGGAATTTCTCCAGTATCACATCTGGAAAAATTATAATTAAATGGTAGTAGCAATAGTTAAAGTAAAAAAGGGAAAGAGAAAAATAGAGTAGAGAGTAATAGTAAAAGTATTACTTACATTGTAATGTGCACAGAGTCCGAAAAGGCTATGTCCCCAGTGAACATAAAACGTTAATATGACGTACGAGTTACGTAAATTTACGTAATTTTTCAAAAATGACGTAAATCGTACGTCATATGAACGTTTTGTGTTCACTGGGTCATATTTAACACTTGGCGTGCAGTCAACGTATTTTTACGTTTTTTACAGTCTGTCACTGTAAAAATACGTATTTAATAGATAAAAAAAGAATAAAATAAAAAAAGTTTCGTTCATGAAAACGAAGTAGTTTTCGATTTACTGCGATTTTTCTGAATAACCAAACTTCCGCGCGATTCACAAAAAACGCCCTCTGCACGCGTAATTCGGCGGCGAGCTATACCCGCATGCCAACTGTTGAAATGACATACAACCAGTGATACACCTATGAAATTGTATGGCTTATTTATAACATAAATAATAAGTAAAAATTATTACTTAGAAATGACATCAAAACGTGATGTAAATTTTATCATAATTAAAAGATTAAGGTCATAATTTTTACAGCAAGATTCTACGTCAGATTTTAGTCATATTTACGGTAAAATTTTATGTCAAAAACATGATCTAAATCGAACGTCATATTAACGTTTTGTGTTAACTGGGTAGTCATCGACATAAATTCAAAATATCATTTCTTGAAATTAATTAATAAAACAGGTTATATATAAATTATAGTGCCATATTTTTTAACAATGAATTTGGCATTTATTTTTGTAAAAAAAAGACGCATTTCTTTTATTGCTAATCGCGATAAACTACACGTAGACTCGATGTAGTTTCGGTCTTGAGGGAAGGAAACTTATCAAAAGGATTTCCAGTAGGCGTGGTTCGATTATTATACACCAATGAGAATACACAACTGCTACTTACTAACTATCAAATTTTCAATGAACCTCTAATGCCCGCGAAATTTAAAACCATTAATTAAATTCACTATTAAATATTATCACGGTATCATTTAATTTATCAAATTCTTAATTTTAATTATTATTTAATAAATAACAACTTATAAACTAATTAAGTAATTACTATGAATGCTACATTTTTAAATGTTTATAGTACTTTTGAGGTTATGTTACCGACATCACATGAGTTGTCCACACATATAAATATGCCCCGCTATCGTCATTTCCTCTCATTTCCTAGGGATGAAATCTTACGGCGAAGGGGAAACTCTTTGAGGGGACGAATCTTTTCAGAGCGGTACGAAATCGAGTTTCTACTGTATATTTTTTATTATTATTATTATTATTACATATATACTATTATTTTCTTTTATATATGTACTTACACATATATATTTCTTATATTTTTCTATTATTGTAAACGTTATATTCTTAATACTTTCATATATTTATTGTATTATGTTTTGTCAAGTTTTTACGTTATGGGGTGATCATGGCCAAGCTTATTTAGAAATGGCATATATTTTTTCATGTTTTTTTAGTTTTGTATATGTATGTATACCGTTTCGGTGCATATCAATATTTATTTATCATTTATCAGCTAATCAGAGTCTATTTCTAAGTTGTGTCAAAGAAAAATTAATAACAACATTACTTTCCGGTCCACCCATGAAAAATTAAGTAAAAAATGTAAAATAAAATGTATTCGTTTGAAGCTTCATTTTCTAAGTGTACCTCTACCTTTTTTCAAATTTTCAAACTTACTTTTCTTGAAAGCAAAGTTTTATATGAACAATTTTATTGTGTATTTTCGATTTTCAATTAGTTTTTCATACAGAATCACCCCTGTTCTCTTGTATCATCAATTACAGGACATCCTGTGTAACTTACACACATTTATTCTGTATACATTTTTATATAAAAGTTTCGAAAAGCTACCTTTTAACTATACTTAATGAATATTATAATCCCAATGCATAAATAAATAAATATATATATTAGGTTGTCCCATAAGTTTCTTCCGCGCCGTGCTATGAGTGACTAACAATAAGTGGCTGTGTTAACATGCAGGCTTATCTCTTAGCCGTTTATGGCATCGGTTTCAGTCGTCCCAGAGCTCTTTCAAAGTACGTTTCGTTGATGACAAAGTCTCTTTTAAAATTTTGTCTGCACAGTTCAATATGGAGAGCCAAAAGAAGCATTTGCGGCATGTTATGCTTCATTGCTTTAAAAAAGGCATTAGTGCAAAGGACACTGCAGACGAGATTTGCACCGTTTACGGGAGTAGTACTACGACTGTTAGGACCGTCCGCAATTGGTTTAAAAAATTTAGAGCTGGCAATTTCGAGTTGAAAGATGAAGACCGCAGCGGCCGCCCAGCAACGACGGATACGGACATTATCAAGACTGCACTCACTGAAAATCCGCGATTTAGTGTGCGTAGGATAGTGGATGCTACTAATATTCCCAAAACAACGGTACATAAGCATTTAATTAAGATGGGATATGCGAATCGATATGAAGTTTGGGTTCCAAACTTATTGACGGAGACCTGCCTTATGAACCGCGTCTCTACGTGCGATTTGCTTCTCCAGCGACATGAAAGGGATCCTTTCTTAAAGAGGCTTGTCACTGGAGACGAGACTTGGATTTTATACCAAAATGTGCATCGAAAACGCACTTGGTCTAAGGAAAATAGACCTTCAACTGTTGCGAAGCCTGGACTTCACATGAAAAAGGTTCTTTTGTGCATTTGGTGGGACTGTAAAGGTGTAGTGTACTACGAGCTCCTTCCTCAAGGTGATACGATCAATGCTGACAAATATTGTAATCAACTGGATCAATTGAAAGCCGCCATAGCAGAAAAACGGCCAGAATTGGCGAACCAACGAGGCGTCGTTTTCCATCACGACAACGCAAGACCGCATGTTGCGTTGGTTGTAAGGCAAAAATTATTACAGTTTGATTGGGACGTTCTACCTCATCCTCCGTACTCCCCAGACCTTGCTCCATCCAATTATTACTTGTTCCCTACCTTAAAAAATTCTCTCCGTGCTAAATCTTTCAAATCCATAAGCGAAATAAAAACGTACCTAGATGAATATTTTGCAAATAAGCTTCAACAATTTTGGAAAGAGGGCATAATGAGGCTTCCTGCGAGATGGAAGAAGGTTATAGAACAGAACGGTTCATATATAACATAATAAATCTACCTTAAACAACAAATATCGTGTATTCATTTCGCATCAAAAAAAGGGAAGAAACTTATGGGACAACCTAATATATGTAAAAAGAATATAATCTCTTTGTTAAAATTGGAAGAGATTAGGAAATAACGCGATGTTCCCACGTCACTAGAACACTTTATATTAGAAAAACACAAAAGGAGAAGGGTACTACCCAGTAAACACAAAGCGTTAATATGACGTACGATTTACGTAAATTTACGTAAATTACGTAAATCGTACGTCGTATTAACGTTTTGTGTTCACTGGGTATATATCGAATCTTCTCGGCGAGCGCTTAAGCAAGCGATAACAAATTATTAGTCATCTGGTATCATAGTGTTTTACATTGCAATATTACCTTATATTTTATATTTTAAATTACTTTATCTGTGTTAATCTGTTAATTATAAATATTACTATTTAATAATTATTTAAAGAAAAGAGTTTGGGAAAGAATAGACTTTAAATGTCGTTTCTTTGTTTTCAGGTGAGACTGTTAGTTTTTAAAATGTAACTTCAATATTAAGAAAATATAAACTTTGTTTTCAGAGCAACACATTTGNTCTACCTCATCCTCCGTACTCCCCAGACCTTGCTCCATCCAATTATTACTTGTTCCCTACCTTAAAAAATTCTCTCCGTGCTAAATCTTTCAAATCCATAAGCGAAATAAAAACGTACCTAGATGAATATTTTGCAAATAAGCTTCACCAATTTTGGAAAGAGGGCATAATGAGGCTTCCTGCGAGATGGAAGAAGGTTATAGAACAGAACGGTTCATATATAACATAATAAATCTACCTTAAACAACAAATATCGTGTATTCATTTCGCATCAAAAAAAGGGAAGAAACTTATGGGACAACCTAATATATGTAAAAAGAATATAATCTCTTTGTTAAAATTGGAAGAGATTAGGAAATAACGCGATGTTCCCACGTCACTAGAACACTTTATATTAGAAAAACACAAAAGGAGAAGGGTACTACCCAGTAAACACAAAGCGTTAATATGACGTACGATTTACGTAAATTTACGTAAATTAATAATTACGTAATATTAAAATAACGATTTTATTGTCTTCTGTGATTATTGAGGTTATAGCATATATGTTAGTTTAATCTTTACTTCCTGGCATTAGGGTAAATTCAAAACGAAGCTTCAACATATTTTCCTTCTTTTGTAATAAATTTGTGACAAAAATGTCGTTTTATAAGGTTTTTATATTAGTATTATTTGGTTGAATAATCAAATGTGTTGCTCTGTAATTAAACAAACGACATTTAAAGTCTATTCTTTTCCAAAACTCTCTTCTGTAAGTAATTAATAAATAGTAATATTATAATTAATAGATTAACACAGATAAAGTAATATAAAATATAAAATATGAAATATAAAGTAATATTGCAATATAAAACACTATGACACTAGATGACTAATAATTTGTTTTTGCTTGCCTAAGCGCTCGCCAAGAAGGTCAGATCTACAGTCCTCTTCTTACTTGGTGTTTACCTTATATAGTGTTCGAGCGATGTGACATCTTTCCCGTCTTCCCAATCTCTTCTAATTTTAACAAAGAGACTATATTCTCTTTAGATATATATGTATATATACATTTTTAATAATTTAGCTATAATAATTTCAGGAAGCAGCTTTCAATAAACTACCCAGTGAACACAAAACGTTAATATGACGTACGATTTACGTAATTTACGTCATATATTTACGTAATTTACGTAAATCGTACGTCATATTAACGTTTTGTGTTTACTGGGTAGATACTAGTTTACTAGTATACTAGTATTTTATAATAAAAATAGCATTGTTTCTTAATTACTTAACAGAGACAAAAAGTTTGTGATGACATATCATTTATGTATTTAATACAAGAATTTTTACAATATGTAGATGCTAAAAGCATATTAGAATCTTTTTTTTTTCAGATGTGAAATATTCTTGTGCATTTAACCACAATAGTGGTACCAAATTTTATACATCGTATTTACATTATTTTTAAACGGATTTCATGTAATTTCTTTCTAGTTGATGGTAAAAAGAAAATAATAATTAAAATAATATAATACAATTTAAGGATTTTATATCCCAAACCATGTATAGTTTCTGAGGTAGAGGAGTGAACTTATTAACATTTTGCTATGCACAGTAAGCATTATCATCATTCACAATCTGTTCATGTAATCTCCAATCTACTAACATTAGTAATTATGTAATCATTCATTCTAGGATATTCTATAGAAACTCAAAAGTATCACAAATATTACACTTGTTTTATAAATTATTAATTGATCTAAGGGTAGACTTTGAAAATTAATGGAAATATAGTATTGTATTATATTATAGTATCCATTCATATTAATACTAATGTGAACTTAATTAAATAATACAAAAAATAAATAAATAAATACTACAGTCATTGAACATCGGAATAAGATAAATTGCATGGATCATTGCAAAACAATTTTCGTATAGAGTACTTTTTTCCTTGTCTTCCTTTTTATCAAATTGTACTATATTAAATAGTGAAAAAAATTTTTAAATTGTATATAATTATATAGATGATCGTTATTATAAAATGGAATGTAGATATATCGAAACTAACGATTATGTTAATAGATAGGGCCAACTATGATGGTGCTTAAACTTATTTTATAATACTTAATAAATATTAATTGGGATTAATATTATTTATCTGTTCACAAAATTCACATACATCCTAATCAGGACACATTAACATACTTTGCGGAAAATATGTTCATATGTAAATCTCATTTTTTTTCTATGATGTATATATATATATATATGCATGTATATGTGTATATACAAATAGTTTACAGGCCATAAGAACTATAAAAGATACTTGTAATATATAATTTTATAAACATACAAAGACCCTGAATTTATATAAGTTAAGGAATCTTTCCAAAGATTCAATTATTTTTAACAGTTTTATTTAATTTTGTTTTAGTGAACTATTATAAAAATTTGTATATGATATTGCAATACTTGCATACAGTCAAACAGGAAATAGTAAAACAGATTTTCCTTGGACAATGACTAGTGTACCCAATAATATGGATATTATAAATACAATTAAAAAGAATTATACAAAATAAATTAAATAATAATATGTTAAATATTAAATTCTTAAATTAAATTTGTATAAATAAACTATGCATTAGATTATGAAAAACAACAGTATTAAGTATATATATAAAAAGTTCAGACTGTTTGAATGATAAATTATAAAACAATTACAGTTATTCAATATTTGCACTGTGTATACGATATATAAGACCAGTAAATAATACTGGTAAAATATGTAAAATATACATATATCCTTAATAACTTAATAATCCTATAATTTGTAGTAAAAACAAATAAATGTAATATCTCTATGTTCAATGTGTTGACCATATGCAAATATAATAAATTAAACGATATTTTAATTCGCTTATAAAATTTGAATTAATTATTAAATATGCTATGTGAATTTTTTTTTAGCAAATAATACACATTTAGAAAAATAAAATGTACTTCTTTGATATAAGACAATTTCAAACCAATTGTTATTCGAATATAAGTAGTAATTTTAGTTTTTTATAAACTAACCAAAATACGAGATAAAAATTTATATTAAATTCAATTCCAGTATAATATTGAAATTATATGGTTGGAATTCATAAAAATACTTTTATCCTATATAATGACCATTATATGATCTTATAATGGATCTGATAAAAGAAAAATTGTAATAACTTAATAATGGTTGTGCAATTTACATAACACACTCTCCATCTAAAATATAATAATAAAACTAACTATTTACATTATTACCAACCACGTAATTTATTAGGCACACATTCTCTAATAAGAGAATCATATTTTTTAGTGTGCTAGATCTACTGAAACGTAGATACGTCGATATAAGATGCCACAAGCTCTGCAGCAAACTGCAGAATGTAGTTTTTGGATAAGTATTGAAATATATCTTTTTGTTGGAAGTAAAACGTTAGCCATCTAGAGGTGGCCCTATGTACACCATTGATATTTCTGAATTTCCATATACTGCAGAAACCGATGGATATAACCTTTTATCTGGTAGCCCTGTGCAGTTAGTTGTAAAATGAATTCTGATGCTTATTAATTGATAACAAATATAAAATGTTGTGTAAAAATTTGTTATAAATGATTATTAATCGTATTATAAAATAGTAACAGAAAAAATCATAATTAGTACCTCTAAAAGCTACACCTAGAAACTCATAATTCTTTTCGAATGACAATGTGTTGTCATCACAGTCCAATATGACTCTGATTTTTTCTCCTATCTGAAAAATTAAAAAAACGATAGTTTTATTAATTTAATTAACTATGCTATCATTTTATTGATTTATTATAATCAAATTAACACGATCCGTGCCAAGCCATTTGATATTTTGACTAAAGATTAACATATTATCAAACAATATTTCATTACATCATCAATCCATAATCTTGTTAGTTATCATTTTGTATAATGCCTCATTCTTTTGGTAGAAATATATTTTACAAAATTAAATTTGTCATTTTATAAACATATGTTTTCAACGCATTAAATAAATATGTTTACATGTACCACCGGTGGTACACGTGGCACAGAACGTGTTAAGAATAACTTTTACCTGGTATGTTGGAGCATTATTGAGTAATGGATAACTCCCTTGTGCATCTCCGTTGTGTAATAAATGATTGTCAACGAGATTCCAACCCCAAGAATGTTCATCTGAACCAAGTAGAGCTACGTATCCATGACATAACAAAGATGCCTCTTTCGTAGCTATACCTACAACAGCTACTGTACCTAATGGTCCTTCCCATATTACTTCCCATGCATGACGTCCATGCCGAAAACCTATTTTACCTCTACAAGCATCTGTGCTTTGTGCAACAGGATTCCTAAAAAGATTCTTTAAATTAATCTAACAATTGGTATACACAATGATAAATATAAAAGTATAAAACTTTTTAAATACATAACATGCTTTGATATCACAAGATAAAACCTTTTTTTATTTTTTTTTTATGAATATTGAAGCAAATATATTCCACATTTCGAATTTCTCGTGACAAATGAAAAAATACATAAAGTAAACACTTTTTTGGTTAATTCGGTCGATAATTCAAATGAAAACACGTTAAAGGATCTACAAAGTGTTATAAAATAATAGAAATGATTAAAAACAAGGATAGTTGGATGGTTAGATTGAAAAGAAAACGTACCTATGCAATGTAAATCCATTAGATTTGATATAAACATTACGTGAACAATCATTAGGATTCCAAGCATGATAATATGCTCGTAGTTTCGCTTTATAAGTAGGTATCGACGATAATAATTCAGAACTAATTGCATCTTGTGCTAATGTTCTAATACAATGTATTCTCCATACATCATTATTTTCATCCCTTAAAAATTTGTACCACCTCTTACATACCAATGCACAGTTTTTTAATGTGCGCAAATCTAGATAAGAGAAAATCACTTCTAAGACATGATCGGACGCGTTCAATGCGATACCACCGTCCATTTTGCCGGTTCTCTGTCAGAAGAGGCCAGCGGGTCAGCAGAGCTAGTAAAGGAAGAAGAAAACATTTGTCGAAGATAATGAAGGTTAAGCGCGTTTGCCACTTGAAAATTAGTACACTTTTCATGAGGGCGCTTTTTTTGTATCTATATATACATATATATATATATATATATATTTATTTATTACCACTTATATCTGCAATGCTCTTTTTCCTCATTACTCGTATCGAAACACACTCGAGATTGAAGTCGTTAACAAAAAAATCGACACAACTCGAAATACGATGATCATTTAAAAATAAAAATAATCATAAATATATAGATTTTAAATTTAATCATCGAGTTTAAAATATATTTCGTAATTAAAAATAAAGGAAGGGATAGCCATATATTTTTGCTATGTTTCTTTTTTTCTTCTTTTCTTTTCTTTTCTTTTCTAGGAAGTTCTTGAATGCATATTATATATTTTGAAGATATAAATCCTTAGATTATAACCAAGTTAAGAAGTATCCTATCTTGATTAAAAATAAAAACATGATTACTTAGGTGAATAAAGACTTAATTGTATGACAAAGTAGGATAATATGAAACTATTATAAAGGTGTCCTAGAGAATTTAACACTCTCTCTATCGGGTAATTATTGCAACTAACGTACGATGGTTGTCCTTTAAATTTGTACATCCGTCATATCTTCACTTTTACACAATGAGAGATGCCAATCTTCATTGGAAATTTAATCTGTGCACGCAGTTTGTATGTATATGTAATATGTATAACATCTGAGAATACATATATACGGATGTCACAGCAGACATGGCGAACTTTATCGAGAAGAATTTACACGAAATGACAGAAAATAACATTCAACAACGTTGTAATATACAATGGGTGAAATTAAATGTCGGCGGAACGTATTTCTTAACATCAAAAACTACATTGGGTCGAGACCCTAACTCATTTCTTTATCGACTTTGTCAAGAAGATTCGGATCTTATATCGGACAGGGTTAGTTCTTTTTTGTGAGGTTATTTGTAACTGAAACTTATTATTGAGAAACTTCGTTACATATTTTAAGTGAAACTAAAATAACATATATAATTACAAACTTTAAACATTATTTCTTTTTTATCGTGTTCTAAACTTTTATATAAATATTTTATTATAAATATAAAAATGTCTACTGTAAATTTGAGGCCAACATCATTTTGGCAATATGATGAGCTTGAAAAAAAAAATATATTATTATTATTATTATTATTATTATTCATACTCATACTATCTTTTTTTTTATTAATATTATATAATTAATATATATATTATTTTTTTCAATTAATTCTAATCATAATATTGTTGGTGAAAGTCGTTTAAAAAAAAAAAAAGATTATTTAATGCAAGTTACTTATTTAAAAAAAATTGTGAAATATGACCTTGAATTAAAAAAATGTGAATCAATAAAAATTATAGGTGTTTAGTGATAAAGTACAGTGATTTACAAGTTTTTTTTTTTTATAGGATGAAACTGGTGCTTACTTAATAGACCGTGATCCAACATATTTTAGTCCTATCTTAAATTATTTACGACATGGTAAATTGGTTATCAATAAGGACTTAACCGAAGAAGGTGTATTAGAAGAAGCAGAATTTTATAATATTACAGAATTAATTCGACTAGTTAAGGAACGCATTGTAATGCGTGATACAAAACCTTTAAAAGATTCTAAGAAATATGTCTATAGAGTATTGCAAAGTCATGAAGATGAAATAACACAGATGATGTCAACATTGTCAGATGGGTGGAAATTTGAACAGGTATTTTGACCATAATAATAAATACGATTAACAATTAATTGAATAACGTAACAAATTTTTAATTTTACTTTTTAAATTTAACCTCTCCTTTATGTTATATTATTTTATTAAACAAAATTCAAAACATAAAATGCGTTTTATAGTTTGATATATAATTATTTTATTTCTAGCTAATCAATCTAAACACGACATATAATTATGGAAATCACAATGCTGAACTTCTAGTTGTGGTGAGTCGTGAAAATGGGCCAAGTCAAATCAATAGTAAGGAACAGAAATCTACTGATCGTGTTAAGGTACACTTTCCCATACCCTCTATTTAAGTTCTTGTTTTAGTCAAAATAGCTATGTATAATGTTATTCATATATTGAACGATTATTACGTTTAATATATATTTTCATTTTAATACAAAAAACTATATGACGATTATTTTCTTCGTAGCTTTTTTATTAAATGGATATACTTGAAAGAAATTCATATTAATATCCATATATGTGCATAGTTTCATATCTACATGCACATCAATGAATAAAACATATTTTATCAGTATTATCTTAAGCGCCACTTTTCTTGGAATATTTATTTCAATATACAATTTTAGTAATAATATATATATATATATATATATATAAGATATATAATTTTTTATTTTTTTATATATATTTATATATATATATAATTTTAGTAAGATATATATATATATCTTTTTTTACATGTATTTATACATTGTATAATGGCCAAAGATAATTAACATTATATGCAATTTTTAAAATAATACTATTTGCCCTCTCTAATCATTCTATTTATATTATCATATATTGATATTTTAAAAATCTCATATTTCATTAATTGCAATGATTATATGACACAATATAAAATTAAAATAAAGAAAAATAAAATTATTTATCAATATAGAATCAAACAATTAACTTGAAATCTCATTAATAATATAAAATATTTATTTATATAATTGTTTATCATGGAGATAACTTTACGTATGACTTTAAAATTAAGAAATCACGCGATGTTAATTTTTTTCATAAAAAACAAATTTTTATTGACTTAAATAGAACTAAATTTCAAAAAGTTTTTTACGTCAACTTGCATGAGCATGTTCTGCCTCTGATATTTATTGTATGTATCATATTATTATTATTGTAATGCATGCTAATGTCTTAATAAAGATTTTTTCTTTCATTGGTTTGGTTTCTATTTGCCCTGTGTCCTGCATGATTTAATAATGCATGTTACAATTAGTTCATTACATGTTATGCTTATTTATTTAATTTTAACATTATTTAGTAAAAAAAAAAAGAAATTATTTACTACTAAGAAATACGCAATTATAATACGGAAACAAATAAATAATTTTAATAGTAACAATACTATTAATTTCTCTTAATCTTATTGTTAAATTTTTAAATATTATTAGTAAATTTTAATTATACAGTTTTTCTTTTTTTGTTATTTATTTCTATATTATTATATTTTTAGTACATTTCTTATTTTTAAATCGAATTTTATAAAATTATATTTGCAATAAAATAATTTTGTACAGCAAGAATATAGCAGAGGCTGAACAATAATAATATATCATACGTTTATTTATATATATATATCTAAAGGAAATTAAAAATAATGTAATAAAATATCAATGATTTTAAAACTATATAAAGATTGATAATTTTATTATCTTTTTTTTTATTTTTTCATTTCCAACATTCAAAATATTTGAATTATGGGGTTATATTTTAGGTCTTACAACAGAAGGGATCACGCATGTAATCTAAATCCGTCCCTTATCCCTTCTTGCCTCCTTTAATTAGATCAACTGTGCAGCAAGAAGACGAAGACTGTATCTGTTTTTTTTTAGTTAATAGTTTATTTTTTAAGATTTATACAGTCTCCATTTGCAAGTTTTTCATTTCTATATGATTATAATTTAGCAAACAAATAATATGCAAAAAAAAACTTTAAAAAAAATTTTAATTATATTTTATATATATATATACATATATATATGTATATCAATATTTATTATTTAACAATATTGTATAATGAAACTTTTACAATGGAAAGTATTATAGCTTCATTATTACTGAAGAAATGTACACTCTCATTAACTTAACATAATAGAAGATATTACTTTCATCGAAGATATTTCACTTATTCAGTATTTTACAATTTTATAAAAAATTAACAATATTAAAATAATTCTAGGAAGATATCATTATTTTATTTAAACACATTACAGTGATCTGCTTTCAAAGGAGACATACTAAGGATAAAATGGCAAATATGTTACTAATAACCAAAGTTGTTTAACGATAGCTAAAGTTATGTTTTAGCTTTACTGAGTAGTTTAATGGATAATAGCGTTTATGGAAGTCATCTTTTTCATAAAAAAAAAGTTTCTACAAAGAATGTAGATATACCTGTGGTAGTGCATAGTTTATCCTTTTGTACCAAATTTTTTGTACAAGATTTCTTTTTATTTGTATTGTATCATAAGATTCTCTAAATTACTTACCTTGCACTGCCGCTATAAAACATAATGTACGATATTTATATAGCTAGCATTAAAACTTTCATTATCTAAATCAAAGTGTTTACTATTAACGTGTTAAGTAATCTTCAGATACATATTCGTATTGAAACAATAAAAAAATTTTTAAAGAAAATAACTTGTTACATTATTCTCTAAGATCACAATGTTGGGCCTTATGCTATGAAACAGGTAAACATTCAAAACAAATTATAACGTCACAAAAATAATCATTATTAATGATGCAGAATATTTAGCATATATATAATATTGTATGTCCCTTTTAATAACAGATAAAATCATAAAAGGGATAAGAAATTATTATATACATATTTAATTTTTCTAAGTTTGATGATAATTCATTTTTGACTTCGTACAATTATATGTACATACACACATATATATATATAATCCTCAGTAGCGATAATACTGAGAAAATTTGCAATAGACATTGTATGTCAATTGTTCCAGGCCTACTAAAAAAATCATCCTAGACAATACATGCATATTTAGATATTGAATAAGATAAAAAATAAGTATATGTATCTATAAAACATATTATTCTAAATATAATTAATATATATCATATTGAATTGGATTAGCCAATAAGTAACTTCCGAATATTTTCAGTATTTTATATCTAAATAATTAACACTGTATACAGTATTTTCTACTGAAAATATGTCGGCATATTACTTATTAGCAAACCCAATAATTGTATAATCATGATATTTCAAGACATAACAGATCAATGACACTAGCAGTAAATTACGTTTTTACATTGAAGATAAATCTAATAAGAAATATTATTAACACTAGATTCATTAATCTCGAAAATTGAAATATTTAGATGATCGTAATACTTTTGATAAAAGTATTGATTGCACAATATCAGTTACCTTCATGACAAATATATTAAGAAGCAAAATAATAATTCGTCAATAACTTTAGGACCATTACTATTACTCCGATTTATTACATATATATATATTTCAATGCAAATAATTTTTTCTTTAGTTGAATATATGCCATTAGATCCATTAATGTTTGTATTTATAAGTCTCTAAGTAATTCTCAAAATTATGCGTTTAAAAAATGAATTTCTGAACTGAATATAAATTCAATATTTAAACTTTAAATATGAGGGTGGTATATATATAATAAAAATAGCACTTTACAGTACTATTATTTATAAGAAATGTAAGAAAAAGTAATAACATAAAAAATATCATAATAAATAGAAATAAACGAATTTATGTTTCGATTTAATTTTTCTGAGATAAATTTGAAATAGTAATATAAATTGAACCTTATTACATATTTGTAGAAGACAATATTTTATTTACATAAGACATATTTCAAATATTTCATATGGAATTTGATATGTACTCTGTCACAATTATTATAGTCTTAGAAATTGTGTACGGTGTATGAAATATATTCCGAGAAATTTAAATATATTTATAGTTTATATATTTAATAAATAATTACATGACTTTAGGAAATATTTATATCTTGATTTAAAAAGATGAATAAGAATGGATAATAGAAGACTTTACAAATTCTATAGTAACTATTATATATATAAGAATAAGTTCATATTATTGTTATAGCATTCAAAATTTATTATTTTAATATAAAAATTAGGTAAAAATTAATATTTATGATATTATAAAAATTCATTTTAAAATACCATTACATAAAAAAAGATCTATGTTAACATTTTATCTATAATATGAAATATCGTTTAATATAATTTGTATTAAAACTTATACCATAATTATATATTTATAGCTATATACAAATAATGCACAAGTATAAAGAAAATAATGTGTTTAACTCACATTTAATATATTAATTTTAATTATACTCCATTATAATATTGCAACAAAATAATAGCTGATTAAGAGTTAATATAATGAAACAAAAATGATCACTGAATAAATGTGCGTAATTGACTAGTTAATACTTATAAAAAAATAAAAATATATAGATTTTTTATATATTTATAATACATGCGTACTACTTGCATGTAAATTCACAAGTAACATCCGTTTTATGGTCATTTTTTGCACATTTATTGATAATATAAAAATAAAACAAAATCTAGAGATTAGCTTAATTGATTAATAATTTCAAAGTAACTTCAGCTGGTAAATCAGTTACAGTAACTTTAGATGCAATAATTATTATATATTAGTGCAATTATCTGCAAATTATAATTAGTGCAATGGTAATATTTACTAAATGGTAATTTCCAACTTTATATATGAGAAAAATATCATTTTTATGCTTAAATATTATGATAAAGACATTATTGACATTTAATTTTGATTTAAGTATATAAGCATAATTTCATTACATTCTATTGTTGCATTATATTACTTGTAAAATAAATTATACATTCATAGCAAATTACAATTTTTATTGTTTGCATTTTTTATTATTCAAATTAAATAAAAAGCATATATTACAAAATTTTTTTATCATGTCTCACTAAGACCTTTATTTTCATATAAAATATTATATTTTAATATTTTTGTAGATATTATTTTATCAATAATAAATTATATAATTATTTCATGAAATACGAAAAAATATTAAAATATGAAAACTTATATTTATTAATATATGTACTTATATACACATATAATACAAATTATAAAGATTTAAAGATGTATACAAATATTCACATTATTGTAATTATTATAATAATACCTTAAGAAGTAATAATTTTTTATATAAAATATAAAATCTTATATATATTTACGGCATATTAGCAATTGTTTTTAAAGGTCGATCAAGATATTTAGCAAGTGCTTGTGCTTTTTCTCTTAATAATCCAAATCCTACATTTTCTTTAGCGTACAAACATAATAATAAATTAGCTACTTCTGTAATCACAACTTTGCCTTCCTGAAATAAAATATTCATAAATTACCAAGTACATATAAACCTAAATAATATTACATTGGTAAGTTATCTGCTTATCTCATAAAATTATTTTATATAAATTATATAATTACCGCGCAATCCATCAAAACAAATTGTAATTCATCTTCTTTAAATGCATTTCTTCCATTTTTTTCATAAGCTGACCAAATATTACTTGTAATTGCAGCAGTTATTCTAGCATCTTTATCTCCATAGCCACTATATGCTAATAAACCACCATCTCTGTTGAGTAACCTGTATTATTATTCATTATTAATTTCTTATGTAAGAACCTATTTAATATATAATAATACATAACGAAATAAAATGTACATCCCCTATAATTAGTTATAAGATACCATAAGTATAATTTTATAATACAATATAATAAATATATATTTAATTCATTTTACTTATATAAATATATATTAAGTGATATATGAGCCCATAATTATGAAAGTGGTCTAAATAAAACTTAAAAAAGAATGAGTTTATCAGTTATTTCACACTTTATTATTTTAAACTAAATTAATTCAATGTAATCTTAACGATATTGTCAAAAATAAACCATTAGATAGTGGTTGTAATTTCAACATTATATGAAATTCATTTAGTGTTTAAATATAATTCATTAAATATCTCGAAACAAGAAATATATTACTTAGATAATTACTTTCATAATTATGGGCACATATTATGATTAATTGAAGACGATATTATATTTAGGTTAACGTGAAGAAAATTTTTTTTTATATAGTTTTATATTTAAATTAATAACTTACAGTGTATTTTCAACACCACCCGTATTTGCCTGGCTCAAAACTTGTGTAAGAGCTTTCGGTTTCAGCATAGCGTAGAATTATTTATAAGGAGAAACTTATTCTATTCCTGTTAAAATTCAGGTTAAGTCGTCACCTTTTTTTGATGCATATAAAAGACGTTATATGCATTATGTACTTAACACTTTTATATAGTTGTGTATATGTGTACATATATTAGCTCACCAAGCGGCTGTCAGCGTAATGGGAATTGACATTGGTAATGTGCCATCTCGTGGACAAAATTGTGAAATGTCATAAGACATTTTAGCATAGGAAAAATTAGTAAGAGATATAAATTATTTATGAAAAATTATATATTATGGAGATTGGAGTGTTTAAACGTCGACAGAAGAATACCAACAGTGATCGATGTGCAGTGAAAGTTTGTGACAGCAGAGCAGATCAAAATTTATCATTTAGCTCTCATCATTTCCTAACCCCAAATAGTCGCATCATCAGCAAGCAAAACGTACATCTTTGGCAACTACGAGAGAATTAATGCACACAAAGCGTGACAAATAGTATTAAAAATTAATAACGTCATAAAGAGAACACAAGTTTGCTCCAGATACTTAAAAAAAATTGATTATTTCTTTGTAGATAAAGTATTAATTGACTTAGAAAGTGAGGTTAACTGGACACAATATTTTTATACTTAAATGAATTTTATTTCAGATGCTAATGCTAAAAAACGATTTTTGAAAAGAAATGCAGTTCCTTCGTGTAATTTGGCTGGTAACGAGAACAAGGAAACAAGTATTCAGGCAAGATTAGAAAGATTTCTGAAACGGAACTGTGCAAGTGGAACTGTAAACGCAAGTGAAAATACAGAATAGCAGCTATTATGTGCTTACAGTTGTCACCTAACCCAGTTTTACAGGAACATTTACAATTTAAAATATCACTGCTCATTAACACTTGTTCATTTATTTCATGTGGACTTTCTCGTAAATTTGTGGTTTGTAAATAAAGTGCTGTAAAGTTGACGATATCACTATTGGAATTTTCATTTTTACCGCATTTAATGGCGTGACCCGCTTGGAAAGCTCTTTCCTTCTATAAATTTACGTTGGGCAGGATTAGTACCTGTCCAATCGCAAATATTTTTAAGAGTTATCATTTTTTCATAAAAAAAAAATTATATACAGTCAATATATACATAACTAATCGTGTGTTTATGGGTGACCATGTTGTATACCTATATACAGTGACTCTGCCTTCATGTCAATCCCCAATACAGAGAGGTAGTTATTAAGCAGCGCCATTTGTTTTTTTATGGTGACTTTTTTTATAGTCACTTTTTGGTAAACTCTAAAATAAAATATTACATATTTTTAATATAAAAATAACGAAATTTGAGAACTCGAAATATACATTTTTTAAAGCGACATTTATTATCGTTTGCTTTATAAATGCATATATACACACGATGCATCTTTAGCAGTGACTTTTAAAAAATGAATTTAAATGACTTAAAAAAAAATACTAATAGTAATAAACGTTTTGATTGGTTGGTATTTTCAGAAATATAAGGAAATTAAGCAATAAAGGATGATTCTTAAGGATCAATTTCATTGATTGTAAATATAAATATACTTTTTTAATTAAAACTATTCCATACATCTCAATCTTTTTACAAATAAACAGTAATGTTGAAATTATAAAGATTATGCAGAATTTACAATTATTAAACACTGTCCACACTAGTTGGTAATCGATCATGCTTTTAAGTTTATTTTAAATGATATAAATTTGTTACATAGATATTATTTCTTTAACAAATTTTTTATTTTCATGTATGAGTATATATAAATGTACATAGAAAAAAAATATAATATTCTTATGTCGTGCTTTATATTTTTAAGAATTGCGTAAATTTTTAGTTTTACTGTAATGAAAAATAAAATATACCTTAAGCTATACCACAAAGAAATATTTCGTTTCGCTTTTTTACTTTTCTGATATAGCTGTAATATATACACATACTATTGTAGATGTGTTAGTGCACGCTACGACGCTTTTATTGGAGTACATGCTTTGCGTTGTACATTGTGTAGTGTGTTAGAAATAAAAAGAAGTATAAAGAAAACGAAATATATACGAATAAAGTAAAAGAAACATTAACTTGCATAATCTACTATTCTTAATGTGTAAATTCTGGTTATGGCTTTTTAAAAGATCTGTTACTGTTCTTTTAATATACTATTCTTCCATGCTCTGTATGTATATTGAAACGTTCAGTCTAAGTTACGTATAACTATTTCTACGTAATGAATAAAAATATACAAAATATTATGGGCTGATTTCTTAGGTAACTATAAATATTTCTATTTTTAATAAGATTTTTTTCAGTTAAATATTTCTACTACGTATCTTTCTTTATAAAATAACATTTATACTATTTGTAATTTTTAAAGGAATTGTTTATATTTAAAAAAATTTCTTAATATAAGCAATAATTTTTTAGATTTATATACTTGTTTCTTCATTTTTTATGTATATATACACATACATAACATAATGTTAGTGTTTACAGTTAAATTATATAATGCAATATTTTTTTAAATTATATATTAGATATTATTTTTAATAAAAATTGTAATTAAGATGGTATAATTTTATCAATATATATTTACTATAAAGATAATTATATAAATTAGATCCAAAAGATATAAAGAATATTTTTATATTACATTATTGGTTGGTTACATAAATTTTAATATAAATGTTATATCTTTTCAAGAATTATTGTTTATACTTTATACTTTGTAAAATAAATATCAAAAGTACATCAATAATTTTAAAATATTTTATTATAATCTTTTTTTAACTCATTACAGTATATATCCTAAAAGAACACTAATGAGAGTTTTCAAAGCACAAACAAGGATAAAGATCTGTAAAATATTTTCTTCGATATCTAGACCAGATGAAAGATTCAAGCACAGAGTTGTTGCAGTTATTGTCTGCACAAAAAATTTCATCTCATGAAACGAAAGAAATTTATACAAGTCAAGCAGCATGTAATAATACTGGTTCAGATAATGGCAATGCTTCCAAAACAGAATTTAAGACTTCTGTATCTCCATTATTCAGTCATTATAGATACGGCTGCTCTTTTCTTCATCATGATAATCCTATTAATTTACCAACTTTACCCACATATTTACCACCAATTGGGGTATTTTGGGACATTGAAAATTGTCATGTTAGTTTAAAGTTATTAATATTTCTTGTGTATAAATATATTATAGAATATTATATATTATAATATACATTATTTATTTATTGTTGATTTTATAAGATCATACGGTTTATAGTAATTTTTATTATTTGTTTTATATAGGTTCCAAGAGGAAGATCTGCTATGGCGGTTACACAAGTGATTAGAGATAAATTTTTTAGCGGTTACCGAGAAGCAGAATTTATTGTTGTTTGTGATGTTCAAAGAGAAAATAATTATGTAATGCAAGAATTAAATGATGCACAGGTAATCCTAGATAGGTAACGGATTAACACTTTGACTGCCATGCCGAAATCACGTGTTTCGTTCAGAACGTCAAGGTAGTATTTTATAACATAAAATTTCATAAAAATTAATCTTTTATTTTTGATGTTCCAATACAAATTTTTAACTGTTCAATAGAACACTTTTTATTTCAAAATATATTCCAATTAGCGATAATGTTAAAAATGTACTAATTGTAAATTTTAATTGAATCTTTAGAATTTAAGTAGTTGAAATGCTTCAGTCATCTATGACCACAGAAGAAACCCTAGCTGGTTATATATGACCAATGTGGCAGTCCAAGTGTTAATAGATAAATTTAGTTTAAATTAAATAGATAGACAGATAATTATAGATTTTTTTTATTAACTTCTTGCACTATAACAACGTATAAGACCTGCAATGCACTTTATGGATTAAATATAAGAAAAACATGAGTCCTACTTGTAGTGAATCTTATGAGAACGTATCCTTGTAAGGAGCACAAAATATAACATGAGAAATTACACACAGCTTCGTGCTTTAAATCATAGTACGAGAGGATAAGATAAATCATATTTTATAAATATTTTTTCATTCTTTTTTATTATCAGGTTAATTTAATACATGTTGCTGCAACATGTAAAAATGCTGCTGATGAAAAACTTAAACAGTCTATCAGAAGATTTGCTGATATTCATGGTAGTCCCGCAGCAATAATTTTAATATCTGGAGATATTGACTTTGCTGCCGATCTTAGTGATTTAAGATATAGAAAAAAAATTCATGTGATACTTCTTCATAACAAAAGTACTTCAGAAGCACTGATATTGTGTGCTAATGAACATTATGATTTTATGGATCTTATGGAACCATTGCCATCTAGACCTATATTAAAGGTAAATTTATTTTTATTAACTTCTAAATTTTTGTTTTCTACAAAAATTAACATTAAAATTAAAATATTTAAATACATGAAAAATCATCTTAAATAAATGAAACTTCAAATTATAATACTAGGTAATAATATAACACTTTTTGATAAAAATTAATTAAATTATTTTCTTATGCGTTATGGTATTTTTTCAGGGTAATGAATATTATGATCTAGAAATAACTAATCTTCCTGAAGATAAGGATATTTTAGTTATTAAACGACGTCTTCAAAAAATGTCTGATAATTGTGGTGGTCGAGTAGTCGGAGTCAAATTTAAAACTGCCATTGTACGTTTTGCTTCAAAAACTTCTGCGAAAAGGTATATACTTAATAACTTTTTAGCATTTATTAATTTCTTTTATTTATTTAACAATTTTTAAAATCTAATAAGAGTATAAACAATCTTATCTCAATGTTTTATTATTTGAAAATTTGAATAGCCCGCTTGTGAACTCCCTTCTTTTTGATTGGGTCCTTGTATTCGTAAACAAAAAAATGTATCTCTGTGAACTAAACAGTAGAGTAGGGGGAAGGACATAAGTAAGGAAGTATTTGAATTGTAGCAAACAATGTAACGACTGTAGTATTATTCAAAATACTTTATATATAAATTTTGTTTTGGTTATACTTTATATTCGATTAGTTAAAATACAGCTAGTTGGCAATATTTTCAAATTAAGTATTTTAAGTAATGCATTGATATTGTTTATTTTTACTCTTGTATATTCCTTAGTTTAATCTCTGATGATTTTAATTTATAATAAGGTAAGTTGAGCTTTATTAGAGATATATACATATATACATATATTATTTTGTGAATCATTGATTATGGAAAATTGATTAATAGTATTAATTGAGATTTTTTGTAATAAGATATACTCATTATACTTTCTTGATTTTTAAAAATAATCTATAAGAAAGTATATATTTGTATATTTTATTGTTACCTTACAAGGTCATGTACAAATAAAACTGCCATATATAATTTCTATCAGCTGACTGTGTCTTATGACAATGTGACCTTTTCTATAGGGCTCAGAAACGTATGGATGGAGAATATGTTTTTGATTCAAAGATTTCTGTAAGATTTTACAAGGAAACGGGAAACAGTAACAATAAAAGTCAAGGTATATAATTATAAATTTATATATTTTATATTATTATCTTGACAATAGTTTTATTTTGTGCATAAATATATATATATATATATTATTTTAAGTTCGTGTTTTTATTTTATGATCACATTATTTGAATGTTTCTGTCTTCTGAACTGTATAGTTTAATATATATATATATATAATAAAATCTTTTTAAAGAGATAAATTTAAAATAGTATATATGTATATATTTTTGTTCCTTTTGTTTTTAAATTAACATTACAAAAAATATTGTATACATATAAGAGTATAATTTTAAACAATATGTTACCATATATGATGTAAAGTTTTTAATTAAATATATTTTTACTGTAGGAAATTCCATAACTCGAAATCGTGCTGTAAGTGAATCAGAAATTATAGCAAACTCTTTTAAGCAAATGTATAGTGCAAGTGCTTCAATAGCGGGTGCACGAACCCTTCAAGTACCACATTATCAATCATCATCGCCTGTGGTAGGACCGTATACTACTTGGACAGGAGTACCTTGTGCTCCTGTTAGTGTTTCATCAGGGTACGTCTTTTGTTTATTTTATAATATTAATTTAGAAATAATCAAATTGGTATTTAATGATGATTCTCCGAGAAAGAGCCCTTGAGTCACAAGTTGATGTCATTTAATCCTTGTCGATTCGGGCTATGAACTTTAGAAGCTTTGATCTTATCTGAATTACAATAAAAACAAAATATGATAATCATAGAACCATTATTTTACTTGTAAATTAACAATTGTATTACTATAATTTATAGAATGATACAACCACCACCAATTTTTGTGGCTAGACCATATTCAGCGAATAGTGATGTAACATTTAACAGAAATTATAACGAACTAACTAGAGTCCAATCGCCATTGATTTGGCAAGTTGCTGGCTCCCAACATTTCAGTAATTTATGGGAAGATCAATATAAGGTACATTTTTAAATCTCTTCATTTTAAATTTAATATTCTTTTTTTAAAAGGATATATATTTCTAAATAAAAATAATTATTTTAAGCCGGAGAAAACAAAACTGTCAAGCAAACGAATTCATGCCCCACAAGCCAGGGATAGTAGTGTGCCTAATAGTACAATATCAAGAACACCGGAAGGTCTTAGACCTATTAAAGGTTGTCATAGTTCATTTATTCATGCTTCAGAATGGGCAGGTAAAACATAGTTATATAAATTTCTAAGTATATAAAAAAAGTATGGTACAATAAAAATATTGTAATAATGTTTTAATAATTATTATTTTTTATTTCTTATTACCGCAGTACATTCTCAAACAAATACTTTTAAACGTCGCAGTCCATCTCCTATGTATGAAACTCAAAAACATGAGCGAAATAATCAGTGGAATGGACAAGTATATATAAAATAAAAACATTAATTTATAAATATAAATATTTTATTATTGTCATTCACGTATTATCTAATATTATAATTTATTATTTTGTAGAATCAACATTCTGTGTTTATACGTAATACCAGAACACCATCGCCATATGAAGGTACTATGATTCGAGTTATAAATCAGCAAAATAATCATTTCTCTCCATACCAACAAAATGATTCAGAAAATGAGGAAGTAGAAGTGAGTTTTACTATATTAAGAAAAATAAAAAAGTTACAATAAATTATATAATATATAATATATTAATTTTTATTATTTTTTTATAATATTTTATTAATAAAATTTTGTTTATTTTAGAAATTTTTTCATCCAATTAATCGTAATGGAAATAGTTCTACTAATGGAAGTTATACGCCCATTGAATTACAAGTAAGCAATTTAGATCAGAACATTGATCCAAAGGAAATGAAGCATATTCTTTCAACTATTTTCATGGAGCACGTAACAGTAAATTATCAGCTTAATTATTCCATAAAAATTACTTTGGTTTTATGGCAATGTTTTTTAATAAAAACTATTTTATAGGTTCTGCACATATCTATTTTTATGCAATCTGATGGTAATTATGCAGCTAGTGTCAAAGTAGCTTCCTTGCCAGATGCACAATATGCAATTTCTCAATTACATCGTCGTAAAATTGGATACAAGCGTATACTAATATCGTATGCTCATACCAGTGGTACAAATCCACAACTTATACGTGCACAGATTGTAATGCTTTTGCAAGAAGTACCAGGTCACAAATTGCCACTTTTTAAATTTAGAGAAATGTATGAAAGTCGTTTTATGATATCTATTAGTATTTCTGAATTGTATAAAATGAAGGATGTATGCATTGTCACTGAGGATATTAGTGGAAGAATGGTATCTCTTAATCCAGATCATAGAAATACACCATCTCCATGTTTTAGTACTCCAACTCAGGTAAGTTATATAATTTATGTTAAATTTATTTTAAATACATTTTTTTTTCTTTTTTTGTTTTTATACGTGATGTAAACATATGCCGAGTTTGAGCATTTCCAATGATTAGTAGAGCTTTTGTTCCTAACATTGTTAAAAGCTTTGATTATACAATAAAGCGATATTTTTTTGGCTGATATATTTTATTATATAATTTATCACGTATATTGAGAAATTTTACAGACGTATAATAGTTTCTTTCTCTTAATACATATAGGAAGGATATGTAGAATTACCGTATTGTACTAAACATACATCAAAACCATGGACTGATAAAGGTTGGGCTGAGCAAGAAATGGCATCTTTGCCAAATGTCAATATTTCTCTAAAATTACTTGCTCCGCGTATACAGCAATTATTAACTATGCACAGTGGAAGTTTACCACTACCAAGGTATATTTTATTTTATGTTTCAATTTGTATTGTTTTTTTTTTTATTAATACGTCGGTAGAGAATCAAACATATAATGTATTAATAGATAAACATTTAAAACTGTTAAAAAAAGAACTTTTTTTACAAACATCTATATATAATTATTACACTGTATATTATAAAATATAAAGTAAAGACAAATATGTCATATTTGCTCCTATTGTTTTTTTTCTTTAATTATCATTTTCCTGTTACTTAAAATAATGCATTTTTCAAATTAGATATTCCTACCATGTTTTAGTTTGCCAAATTGCTATGCAGCTGAATTTCAAGAACATTTGACAGTAATAGAAAATGGTGTACCCTTAGAACATTTAGTATCGTGTCTATCATTTGTTCAATTAAAGCAAGGTATTGGAAGTGTGAAATACCTTAGTTGGGCAGTAGATAAAGATCACGATGATAGTCATGAAGGTAAATTTATATTATATTATATTATTAATTAATATATATTAATTATAAGCTTAATATATACTACTCTGTATATAAATGAATACTAATATACATTTTCATACACATTTTTTTCAGAAAATAAGTGTGTTAGCCCTCCATTAGCAAATCAATTGGCTTTGTTTAGCCGTGAATTAGTGGACCTTTTAAAAACAGCTCCGCACTGCCAATTACCATTTAATCGATTCATTCCAGCTTATCATCACCATTTTGGAAGACAATGTAGAGTAGCTGATTATGGATTTACCAAATTAATCGACTTATTAGAAGCACTTACACATACTGTTCAAGTATGTTAAAATAAGATCTGTATTTGTCATTAATTTGTCTATATATAGATTTTTTCTAATATGTAAATATTAATTTAGGTAATGGGAGAAGGAAATAAACGAGTAGTAACACTTTCTCATCGTGCTCAAGTACGTCGTTTTACATCAGATCTATTACGAGTATTAAAATCAAAAGCTAGTAAACAAGTGACACTTTCTGAATTTCCAAATATTTATAGTAGAGTGATAGGTAAGTAAAAAAAAAAAAATTCTAAAGTTATGACTTTATAAATTTATATATGACTCAATGAAAATAATGTTTATTAAATTATGTTTGAATCTAGCTAAACCATGGGATATTGTTGATTATGGTGTATGTGAAATAGAAGATATTCTTGGCGAAGTGTCGGAAAATACAGTTGTTATGACTGCAATTAATGGAGGCGATAAAATGATAGCTATTCCTAAACGTGAACAAACTGCAGAAGAAATAGAGCGTACAAAACAATTTGCATTTGAGGTAAAATACATTTAATTATTAATATATTATTAAATAAACATATAAATATGTTTTCTTCTTTTTTTTTTTGTAAATCACCTAGGTTGTAGAATTATTGAAACATGTTCCTCAATGTAAGATGCTGTTTAATAAATTTGTGCCGTCTTATCATCATCATTTTGGTCATCAGTGTCGTGTATCAGATTATGGATTTACTAAATTGATAGAATTATTTGAAGCTATACCAGATGTAGTGAAAATCGAAGATGGAATCAATGGTGAAAGACAAATTAGTTTAACAGAAAAAGAGGGCTTGCGTGTTTTAAGTGAACAGATATCAAAGCTAGTAATTAATTCAAAAAGTGGTCTTTGCATTCCCCATATTGTTCAAAACTTTTTACAACAATTTGGCTATGCATTACGTCCTGAATTATTTGGCTGTAATTCTATATTACAACTTATGCAAAAACTTGATGATAGTGTTAAGGTATATAATAAATAATCATATAATGTTTCCATTAAGTTATTTTTCTAATAGAGGTATTAATAAGAACTTAATGTATTTAATTACTAGGTTTTAGATTTAACTACGGGACCAGTGGTTGTTGCAATCGATAAATCTCATTTGCAGCAGTTAGCTTTACAATGTCGTAGAGTATTAATGGATCAACCCCAATATAAAATGCCTGTACAAGAATTTCAACATCAATATTCTCAATATTATTCAAAACCTTGCAATATTGAAGAACTTGTCAAAGATTTATCTTATGTTGTTCAGGTAAGATAAAGTTTTATCTTCGCTTGAAAAAAGAAAAAAAAAACAAGTAATAAATACTTATAATAAATAATTATTATAAATTTTCTTTTCAGTTTAAAACAATCAATGAAGAAAATTTTATAGAACTAACTTCATTATATTGCTTTGCATGCAATTTGTATCGTGTTATGATGAGTTGTGAAGGTCAACTAAATCTTTCACGTTTTGAAGCTGCATATTTAGCAGTTAATGGTTCTGCATGTAGAGCTGCTCAATATGGTTTTCCAACATTAACAGCTCTTTTGCAAGCATTACCTTGTACCGTAATATTAAAGGAAACACGTAAAGATAAACGAAAGAAGAAAGTAATATACCTTAATAAAAAATTAGCTGGTAGGTGAATTATTTCATTTATTAATGTATTAACCCCTTCCTCTAATAAGTTTATAATTTATTCTTTTATATTTTTTCTTCTTTCATTCACAACAGCTGTTGGTATTCCATTACCTTCCACGTATGCATCAAGTTCATCATATAATGATACAGATTCTAGCAATGAGTCATTTGAAAGCGATTCTTCATCGCGTATAAATGCCTCTAGTAATGCTTCTACATTAGATGAATATGGAAAATGGATAACTCACGCAATTAATGGTCATGGTTCTTGGAAACAAAATGAAGACAATCAGTTTTGGACAAAAGATTGTGAAAAACATTGGAAAGTCTTAACACATTTAGAAGACCGACCTAATAATTGGCCATTATATGATAATAAAAATGAAGGTTTTCTTAAAAATTTTATACATACGCCACCAACAGTTATGCAAAATGATTTTCCACCTCCTCCACCTAAGCCTGATTCGCCACCTGAGGTATATATATATGAAATATTTTATGTTATAAATTAATTATTACTAGTTTTTCATAAAAGTCGTTTCTTTTTTTACACTATTACAAACAATTATACGTATAAATGTCAGGTGGATGTAAGAATAAATAATCAATGGAAGTCGTCGTCAGTATGGATAGCACCAACAAAGATTTTATATTCGCAAGATGAACGAGTTACAAATGTAGATGTAAGTATGTTGGGTGATATTTTACACAAGAAAAAAAGTTATTTTTTATCTTACATTAATTTATCTATATAATTATACACAATAATGTAATGTAAAATATATTTCTTTTAATATTTGTAGAAATTACATCGAATGTATTATTTTTTAACAACTGAATTTTTATTGAATATTTTATAGAGACAAATTTAATCTTTAACATGAAATAATTATTTTTTAGGTACCGCCATTAACTTTGCCTACTTGGAATCAAATGTCTGAGGATGATATATTAAATTTATTATCACCAACCAAAAACTTATTACCAGCTGCTGCAAATCCCTTAAATCCACGTACATCGCCTTATTATTCAACCAAGCATAATTTAGTTGTACCACCACATCCATCCGAATTACCGCTACCGTCATTGTCTTTAACACCGAAAAAAAAACTCATCCTCTGAAAGCATTAAAGTCGTACGAGATAGTATAGAAAAACAAGATGTTAATTCTAACAGTATTGGTGAAGTTTGTAACACAGAAAATTTAGAGAAAAATATTAATATCGGTAATAGACAGAAAAATGAACATGTCAACACTTCTACTAAACCATGTAAGTAATAGGTTACTCGCGTTAAAAATGTTTTTATTATTTTATCATTTTGTAGTAATTGATTCTTATTGATTTTTTGTCATTTTAGTATTTACAGGAAAACGACGTTTGGCAGCTCAGTTCAACCAACCTCTTCAATCTTAAACATAAATTGAGACTTGTAACTTAATTGAAAACTCAGGCAATCGTTTTAATTTATAGATATCGTTCGTTTGTGATGCACCTGCATGCATCCAATGCAAAGGGATTTTTGTTCACAAACAGAGTATACACGTTCAAGATTTTAACTCGCTGGTAGATCGCTGCATAATCATTCGAGTATCTACACATAAAAAACTATCTTTTAGTCGGTAGGTACCTCTGTCTGAAATTTATAATGTTCGTTCATGTGGCATTCATTTAATTTGTACTTATCTTGCTAGAATAAAAACAAAAACAGAAGTTATTTTCAAAATATATGAACATGTACGATATGTAACTACAGTTTCTAAATTGAAAATCTAAAATGAAAGAGTGAGCAGCGTTTGTATCGAATGACACATATTTATGGTATTGCATACAAAAGTCCGTAGCATTTTCCACACACTGTGATATAGAATAAGAAGAATGTGAAAATAATTGTACTAGCATTAAAGGAAATGTGCCTTCGCAATGGCACTCTCTCGCAAGGTACTTTAGATTTGGGCCTAGTTTTCCTACCTTACATATGCAATGAGACAGATAAAACAAATCAATTAATTTATATTATATTATTCATTGATTCTTAAGTCTGATTTATTTTTGATGTCTCATTTCATGTAATCTCAATATTCATTTCTTATTAACTTTTTATTATTTTTTGCTTTACAATTATTTCAAGTATCGAATTAAAAGTTATTAATGGCAGATTTCGATATTCTTTGTAATTGTACAAGATAAAAATATACACAAGAGTTTATAATATATGTTTTGAAATTAAATTTCAATACATAATTTAAACGTAGGATCGGAAAAAAATAACGTTATATTTCAGAATAACATTCAAATATTGTTATAACGTGTTTATATTTGCAATTATAAATTTAATTTAGCAATTTTTAAAGATATTCTATAATAGGCCCAAATCTATTGATTTTTTCGTACAACTGTATAGATTCCGAGTTGTATTTTTATAAGTTTATTTGCATTTATGAAATATTGTACATGATTCCAAAATAATGTAAAACAACAAGTACAACTCGAGATTTCTACTTTTATTTATTTACATAACGATCAATTTGTACAATTATTATTATTATTAATATTATTATTATTACTACTACTAGTCGTATTTGTGACATATTATTTCATTACGGTCAACGTGTTTTACAAATTAATATATAATTTTATAATTATATTATAAGTATATATATATATATTTTTAAGATTATTTGTAAAAATTAGGAAAGATTACATATAATTTATTCAAAAATTTCACAGTTTCAGTAAGTAAAAGAAAAAAAAAAATGTCTTAAATGATGGTATAACAATTTCTATACAATATAAAAATTTAAGAAAACTGTGGTGCAATTAAAGCGTACATGTAATGTACTGTCAAATTTTAGCGAAAAAATATTAATATTACTTGAAGTTATAAAATATACTATAATATAAAATACAAAATACTTTGAATAATTTTGTTAGAAAAGAAAAAAAAAGATTAAAGTATTGAAGCAGTGAAAGATTTACATCGATTTTGTGTATTGTGTGAATAGAAAAGCTAGTACTGGTTAGTCTGAGCAAAACATTATTTATGTCATATATATTAAACCGTAATTTAATCTTTCTATTACTACATGTAATGTATAGTACAAAACAAACATAAAAAGAAGATAAGCGATTTCTTTAATTTACTTAATTAAGATCTCGATCTCATATTTTATTTTTACATTTACGAATGTTTTATTAGCAATAACTATTCATTAAAATTAAAAAATAGTGAACAGCGTTTGACCGTGGTTTTATAAATTTTTATAATTGCAAATAGTATAATGAAGAATGTTACTTTTCTAATTATTTTCATTTTGTTAAATTGGCTAAATTAGAGAGTTATTAAATTTTATTAAATTATACTAACAATAATTCATGTAGGAAATAATATAATATTTATTGAGTTATAACTAATAATTAGATACAAAATCCTAAGTAGAGTCATTTCTGCTGTTATTATGTGGTCGTTAATGATATATTAAATTATTCTTAATAATGTATGATTTTATTTTATATTTATTGTGTAAAAAAATTATATTATAATCTATTTTAAATGTTTCTATGCTAAATATTAAATATCATTTTATATATCTCATAATTTATATGAAAATAAGAATTGTTAGGTAATGTGCAAAAAAAAAATAATACTTTTAATTTCTTTTGTTATTTAATCACATCCAATTAGTTTATTATTATGTATTTCGTTTGGATATAAAACTACACATGTAGTATACATAATATTTGCAAAGAAAAGTTTTTTAATGTGGGTGTAAAATTGATGAATATATAAATCAGTTTACATATGAAACTGTTCAAGTATCATAAACTTTTAATACATTTAATTTTGTTAAGTTTTATTATTGTAACATATGTAATTCGATTCTAAAATACAAAATAATACATGGAATGTTCTAAAAAAAAATATAATAATCAATCAATCAATCAATCAATCAATCAATCAATCAATCAATTTGATACACATGTACAATCATATAGAATTTTTATATATTGTACAAGGATAAACAAAAATAAAACAGTAGTTCAGAAACGTAACATGTATTTGTTTTTACTGTACATAAAAAAAACATAATCATATTTTCATATGATTCTCATACAAATGGATACCACATGAATTGACTGATGCACAGAAGGAATGAACACTCGACGCATGTTTTTCTCTTCTTTCTCGCAACAAAGCCAAACCATTTCTCAATCAAATTGTTACGTATGATGAACAATGGATCATGTACAATAATCGTAAGCGTTCATCGCAATGTTTAGACAAAGATGACAACCACCAAAACACTGTCCGAAAGGAGACATCCACCAGAAGAAGCTGATGGTCACTGTTTGGTGGTCTGGCTCAGGTGTCATCCACCACAGTTTTATGGAACTTAACCAATCGATCACGGCGGATGTCTACTATTATCAATTAGACGAAATGATGAAAAATCTTGCGATTAAACAGCCAAAAAATTAGTTAATCGGATGACTCCAATTCTCCTACACGACAACGTTCGACCACATGTTGCACAAATGACCGTGTCAAAGCTACAGGAGTTGAAGTTGGAAACTCTCCGTCATCCACCGTACTCATCAGACTTTGCCCCCACTGACTATCATTTCTTTCAAAATTTAGACAACTTTTTATCTGAAAAAAAAATTCAATTGCGCACAGGCTGTCAAAATGGTGTTTTAAGAGTTCATCGACTCCCGTGATCCAGGCTTCTACAGCAAAGAGATAAATGAGTTACCTCTAAAATAGCAAAAGTGTATCGATAATATGGGTGCATACTTTGATTAAAAATAAAAAGTTTTTGTTGGAAAAAAACCGAATTCAATTATGTGCATTTTTTACTCCATTTTATACTTGACAACCTAATATATAAAAGAATATACGCAATTTCATATATATGTATAACTTACTTTTATTTTGTTAAGATTTATACAATATTTATGAATTCATGTATAATATTTATTACTAAATTCTTTAACTAAAAGTATGCAATTTTGTATTAAACCCCTTTTCTACGATAACGAGAAAATATTTATGTCTTCATTCCACTACCAACAGGACCATGTCTTCGTTCCCAAACCATGCGATGTTTTTTGTTTCATAAACGCTTGTTGTACATTAAGCGTAGCAGTTAAATCACCATCTAATAAGGATGAAATAAATTACTATTTTATATTTCTATATATAATTAAATATAGTATATTTTGATATTTGTAGGTAATAATTAATAATGACATTTTGCAAACCAAGCTCCGCTAGCTTCTTCATAGATTGCTCTTAGAGGCATACAAACTCCTCTATCTTCTAATCCATGGTGCATAGCACATTCTTCATATCGACATCTCAAAATATTTAAAATAGCATCATCTACAACCCTGGTTAAGATAAATTAACGTTTTATTGGTGTTAACATTCAATATATGTATATATGTTATTATTTATGTACATAATATGTAATTACTTATCGCGTTCAAATTGAAGATTAGCTTCAACGAAACAAACTATATCGTCCGTATAACATTCATCAATGGTTGGAACACGACGGAATTTTTGATGATACCAAGGATATTTCTGTTGATTTGGTTCAACGATTTTCTCTAATAATAATATTATTATAATAAATAGAGTACACTCATTTTTTCTTATTTAAACAAATCACGTATATTAAATACTGATCATATTACTTATCCAACATAACCAAGGAACGATTAGGTAATACCTCGGAAAAATACGACTGGTGCATCAATTACGTTAAATACAGCTTTAGCAAATCTGTGCAAAGGATTTGGACTGTCTTCCATTTTCTCTAATGATTAGTTTATAATTTATTATGATATTTATGTAGAATTTTTTGATAGAATACTCCTGTAAGAACTAAGAACCGAACGCCATCAGTACGTTTTTATTGATGTAGGTATTACCGAATACTACTGATATTAAGAACGACTAAAATGTATTGCATTAAAATCTTAAAATAGAATAAGAGAAGAATAAAATATGAAAAAAGTTTAGTATAATTTATCTAAAAATATTTTTTTCATTTATTCTTAAATAAATAGACATTTATTTTCTATTTGATTATTTTATCGCAATTTGGGCAAATGAAATAAGAAATCAACAATGTAAATAAAAAATAATATTAAATTTTTAATGCATACGTATAATCTTTAAAGTGAGACATTACAAATTATTATGAGAAAAATAAACTTTAATAATATAAAAATAATAATAATTTATTTATATTTTCAATTAAATTCAAAGTAAGTTGATTCAAGATTGAAAAATAGAATTGTAAATAATATACACAAGATATATTCCAAAAAAAGAAACAAGACTGAAGAAAATTTTTAAAAAATAAAGATAACATAAATAAAGGAAAACTGAATAAATATGATTTTACAAGAGAAACGATTGGACGAAACTTGGACCAATAAAAAACCTTGTTTCGGGGATTCATTGACCGATTTAGTTACGAAGTGTTACAAATAAAGTTACATATAACAAGCTCTGATTTCACTTCTAGTATTGCGTAACTCTATGATCAGAGTCTGAAATTATTAAGCGTCGTGATCTCATGTTAGACTGAGAATGTTACAAATCGTCATTGGAATTTCTTAGTTTACAGAAATAAAAAAACGCGAAATAAAAGTTCTGTATCTCACGAGTGTTTAAATAGAGATATCTTTATTAATGATATTTACGTAATACTGTGTATTGTCGCATTGTGTACAGCACGTGAACGTGGATTGGTAAAATGGTAAGACTATGTGTTTACGTGTGGGGTACCAAAACATCGATGACCTTGAAGGTGAGCTAGTCACGTGATCGTATTATGAGAAAACGATTGGTCGAGAAAGGGAGGTGAAAATAGCGTATATTGCGTTGTGCATGCCCGCATAATAGGTCCCGTATGCTGCATCCGATAGGCTAGAGGCAAAGCGCGGTAAAGAGCGATCAAGTGAGCGTTTGAGTGAGCGAAATTAAGAGAATAAAAGAAAGAGAGAAAGAAAGAAAGAAAGAAAGAAGGAAGAAAAAAAGTGAGGGTGAGGAAGCAGTAGAATTATTGAAACGAAATAAAGAGGGAAGGAGAAAGGAAGAAGCGCGAGAGGAGAAAAGAAGAATAAATGAGAACAACGAGGTAGTAGTGGAGAGAAAGAGGTAGATGAAAGAGTGACGAGGAGAAGAAGAGAGGAACAATTAAAGGCTAAGAGACGCGGTGACGGCAACAGCTACTAAGGACGACAGCAACAATAACACGACGACGACGACGACAACGGAGAAACGACGAACACAGCAAGGACGACTACGACTACGGACAACGACGAAACGAAACGAAACTAAACGAAACGAATCGAATCGAATCGAATCGAAACGAAACGAAACGAAACGAAACGAAGAAGAAAGACAGAGTGTGCCGCCGCCGCCGTCGTCGTTCATTCGCTCGTGTACTTTCGTTCGTCCATTCGTGTGTGTGCTGCGCGCGCGCGCGCGCGCGCGTGTTTGCTCGCTAGTGGTAGTTGTGTGTGTGTCCAAGATGAAGTCCGACTCTAAACCTTTGTTGACAGCTCAAGCGGAAAAGGCGAATCATTACACGTAAGTAGCGCCCGCCGGGCCGGTCGCGTGCTACGTGAGAGAAGTGAGATAAATATCAAAGCCCAGAAGTGCGTGACCCGAAGTGGAGTGCGAGAAAAAAAAAGAGAGAGATAGATAGATAGAGAGAACAGAGAAAAGAAAAGAAAGAGAGATAGAGAGAGAGAGAGAGAAAGAAAGATAGGGAGAGAGAGAGAGAGCGAGAGAGAGAGAGAGAGAGAAAAAACCCGCGAGCAGCGCGGCTACGACGCGCGCGTCGACCAAAAAAAAACCTCCAAGAAATAATGTGTAGCTCTGTGGATTCGCATTCCAGATACTTGAAGGAATTTCGCGTCGAACAATGTCCCCTCTTTATACAGCGCAAATGTACACAGCACCGTCCCTTCACGTGCTTCAACTGGCACTTTATGAATCAGCGGAGGCGCAGGCCGGTGAGAAAGAGGGACCGCACCTTCAACTATAGTGCTGATAATTATTGTGCCAAGTACGACGAGACCGCCGGTATATGCCCAGATGGAGATGAGTAAGTTTTCATAAGTTTTATTTTTAAACAAGAAACTTCCTTATATTTTTTTTTCTCTCCTCCTTTTTTACCTTTGTATTTTTTGATTTTGTTGTCGGACGAAAAGCTATGCGTACAAATTTGGTCAATTATTTTGATAAATACGACTATGATGGTTACAACGATGACGATGACTATGACTATAACACGACGCGGACGCGTTGCCTTGTAAGCAATATTACCACACGACCGTCGCATCGATTTAAACCTTTCGTTTATTAGTCGAAGGAATATATATTCGTATATATTCCTTCAACGATCTTAAAAAAAAACATCAATTTGTTTGATATATTTTTTTTATCGAACGTCAAACGTCGTCCGACCTTGCGCCGTTATTACCAAATAATATTTTTGTTCATTTTTATTTTCTTGTTTGTTTTACATTTACTCGTGTGTGTTTTTAATTTAACCAGTGATGAAAATTATCAAATATATCTCTGAGTAATTTACGAAATACTATTTTTTCTATATATTTTCATTATGTTTCATCATGAGCAACCATTTCTTCTTGGTCCTTTCGAGAAACGTATATATTCAACGCCGTAACCTAATGTGTTCTACTAACACAACATAAGAGAGAGAGAAAGAGAGAGAAAGAGAGAGAAAAAGAGAGAGGAAGAAAGTGGGGGAAATAGATATATGCTATATGAAATGCGTTTTAAATCCTAGAAGGAAAAAATAACACATTTTACTATCGACTTATTTCATATTGAATTTTTCTTCCATCTTATTTTTTCTTTTCCTGATATTCTTCTTTCTTTTTCCTCCTTTAGTGAATAGTTTTGTCTCCTTTCTTTGTGTCGTTGACACGCGCGTGTACCGTAATACGTAATATGTGTATCTCTCTCTTCTCCCCCCTTTTCTCTTTCTTTCTCACTCATTCTCTCTCATTCTCTCTCTCTCTTTTTGAATGTATGACGTATACTTACATATATAGCATAACTCGTCAACGAGAATAACCTTTGTAACGAAGCGCAGTTTGTCATGTTTCGTTCATATCGTAAGTTTCTCGTGGGATTATTTGACGTTGAAACGCGTATACATCAAACGGTATTTCAATCGTTAGAACTTTTTTTCCCCATTTTTTTCACCTTTTTTTCGTAAGTAAAAAGAAAGATAGCGAGGGGGGGGGAGTGAGAGCGCCAGCAGAGAGAGAATACGTCATAAAATAATTTCAGGTTACTCGGATTTGAATTAACCAACGTACACAAAAAAAGTCCACTCACCTACTAAACATATTATTATTATTCTTAATTTTTTAACAGCCTAGTTATTTATTTGTCCCTAGTTTAAAAAAGAAAAGATATCTCGTACGAATAGAGCATTATTTGTTATATCTATTTTATATTAATAAATACGCTTACGTAGGAGAAAGGAAAACAAGTGTGGTGTGATAACAATTTCTCGCATTGGATGTTAAATATATGAAGAATATTTTATTAATTTATATATATATATATATATATCTTTGCTTATGCTAAATTATAAGGTATAAAAACTTTACTGAAATTTGTGTCATTGATTAAAACTTATTAATGAAAAAAAAAAGTATGTGTCATTGTAGTATAATGTAACAAATCAGCTGAACATATATTTCTATTATGCAATATTCTTAAGTTTTTTTTTTTTTCTAATTTTCCTTTATATAGAAACCACAAATGTGTAATAGTAAAGCAAAGAGTATTAAATAGTATATTAAAAAAATATTGTTCATCAATTATTACTATTGTTATTGTCTATATATTAGGTTGGTGGAAAAAAATGTCGGACTTTCTCATTGAATTGTGCCCAAAAATCTGACATATTTTTTCCACGTACATGTTACATAAACACTTTCCTATCGTTTTTATACACTTTTTAATAGCATGTTATTATTGAAAATAATTTTATCGTAGAATATTTATCCTTTTTTTTTTTTTTACAGCAGGTCACACGAATTAAAAACAATCACAAAACACGATCGAATGACTTTTTTTAAATACGATTTAAGATTTTCTTCGCATGATTTCATGATCTTACATATTAATTGGACGAAATTAATCTAGAGAATTTATTTTTGTATGTCTTATGATAATTTCGTATATCTCATTGTCGAAGGATGTTCAGAAACTTTTTTTTTTACACCTTTGGATTTCTTTGAATTTGAGTATATTTGTGTATTATTCTTAAGTGTTTTTGAAAAATTGTAATTTAGGAGAAAACAATGCCAATACAAATCTTTTGTTTGTAACAGAAACGAACAATTGTGAAGAATATTATATTGTTGGTTTTTGAGAACGAGAATTCAATAAAAAAAAAAAAAGAAACAAAAGAAAGTTGAGAATAAAGACTTGGGTTTTTTTCATTTTGAACTAACTTTGCACGCGTTTCTCTTTGATCTATCACCGATAATCTACATGATAAAGAAAATAAGAATTAAAAAAAAATATTTTCTGAATATATTGGTTTGGTGGAAAAAGAATGTTGAATTTTTGACTATTATTCAATAGGGAAAATTCGACATTTTTTGTCCACCAACCCAATATTTGTAATTGTTCAAATCACCACCACAATGCATGGCAAAATATATCTTCTTGCGCGATGCACACACTGCGCGCGCACACGCACACACACGCGACACGACACGCGCGCTCGCACACCTCGTGTAGAATGCTTACCCGGAGTTGTTCCAATCCTAGAACTCTTTCGAAATTAAACCCAAGTATTAATAGCCTACTTATTTCGGTTTCAGGTGTAACCGAAGATACTGACTCTGTTACTGTCAGTAAGGGAAGTACAGTGAGAAGTTATAATGGCGCCTAGAGTTAGGGGGGTGTGGGAGGGAAGATGGAGGGAATCCTATACTTTGCTTAGTTTCTCTTGACGCATAACTTATGTTATTCCTACTTTTCTATTGGACGAAAGGGAATATCATTGTGTACAAATGAAACATATATATGTGAAGATTTGTTAATAAATAATATTAATGCAANATATATATATTCGAGTATTAAAAATATCTTAAAAGATTATTAATTTATCTAAAGAAATGTATATTATTATTTAGAAGCATGATTGAATATTGAAAAGATGTATAATCCTCGAAATCACCTGGTAAACTGAGTTTGCTGTCCTCTGTGAAAGTACTTTTATTAAATGTTGTTTATATATGACTTTCCGAAGGTTGTATATGTATTTATAATTGACAATAATGTTTGTAATAAGTAGAAGTTCCCCCTTCTTAAAGTCGTGTAAGCAAAAATAATAAAAATAAATTTGTGTTTCATAGAGGTCAATGTGTTAGTTTAACGGTGAATTTTGGAGAGGAAGGATTGTTGAACTTAGAAATCGTGTTACTAAACTAAAATACATTTCTTTAACTAAAAATTAATTAAATAATTAATTAACAATTATTTAACGTGTGTAGAACATTCTAAATGTTCTTTACTAATTTTTTTCATTTGTTTCAACGTTCCTGATCAGTAATAACTTTGAATAGAAAATTTTCATCTAATAAAATATCTGATCCAAATTATTTAATATATTTTTTTTTAATTCTTTGAAAGTACCACATACAATCATCGCTCAATTCATAAGGCAAGGGATTAATAAACATAATTTTTAAACAAATGTATTTTGTATCATTCTTATTTTAATGCGTATCAAACAAATTTTTTATATTAAAAAGCACATAAATAACAGTTAAAAAAAGGATGAGTTTTATTGAACGGGCATTTTCGGTACATTATTTTTGAATTTGTTTATTTTGCTTGTTATAAATAATTCTTTCAAGTAAAACTCGTTACATATGTAATAAAGATATACTAATGTATTTATTTTTAAATAGTGACGATATTAAATATATTACTGTAATAAATAAAATAAATAAATTTCGTAATTTGCTAATAATTAAATTTGTTCATTATAAAAAAAAGTAAATGTTATATGTTAAATATTAGATATAATCTTAATACAAAAATTAAATATTTTAATTGAGAATAAAATATCCATGCAAATTATAAAATCAAGTAACGTATAATATTTTTCTGCATTTATTTAATTAATTATTAATATAATATATGATATAATTATTTTTTGTGTTAATCAAAATATCCAAAAAAGTTAATGCATTTTGACTGATCAAAAGTATATTTAATTTTATTGATTGTATAAAATATTGATACTCCAAAAAAAAAATATCAAGTATTGAATTTATATTCTGGCCATTGTCACATTAAAAAATTATTATCATTTATAAAGATTATATTGAAGTTAATGCTTTCTCATATTAAATTTTATCAGTATATGCATATAAAAAGAAAATGGTTTTTATGATTTCAAAAGTAAACATTTTATATATATATACACAATATAATAATAATTTAATTGTAAAAGTTTTGTGTTTAGTTATCAGTAGCACGCTTTCAAATCATTCTTTTTATAATATTTATCTTTTAAGTGTATATGCATTACATTATTCATATATGCATCATATTATCTTCATTGATATAACAATATTTTCCCTAAGTAGTTACACTAGATATAGTACGGATTCTCTTATAAAATAAATGATGTATATTTAATATATTTTTTGGATTAATACAATATGCTATAATTGAATTATGAAAAATACCAATAAGTGTGGTATTCATGCTGATATATATAATATATATTTTTTTAATGGTTTTAAATATCTTATATGAAATATTGAGAGACGTGGGTTCAGTTTTTGGTCTAACATCCATGATTTTATTCATTAATTCTATTAATTCATGATATTATGTCATTTAAAATGAAAAAAATACTAATGCATGATTACACATGATTTTATAAAATTAGTAGCTCTGTATATTGTTTATCTAGTTTTTTATGTATTTTCTATTTGTAATAATATTTATATATTAAAATATGACAAATTTTCACAAATTATTTTCTTGAACAGGTGTCCATTTTTACATCGTACTGCTGGTGATACTGAGAGGCGTTATCATCTTCGCTATTACAAAACATGCATGTGCGTTCATGATACAGACACACGTGGTTTTTGTGTTAAAAATGGATCTCATTGTGCCTTTGCGCATGGCAATCATGATTTACGACCACCTGTGTATGATATCAAAGAAATACAAGCATTGGAAAATCCAGATACAGATCCCAATTCTTCTTCCAATGGACCAAACATACTTGATAAGGAACGAAACTTGATGAATGAAGATCCGAAATGGCAGGACACAAATTATGTACTTAGTAATTATAAAACAGAACCTTGCAAACGACCACCAAGACTTTGTCGTCAGGGTTATGCTTGTCCACAATATCATAACAGTAAAGATAAACGGCGTAGTCCACGAAAATACAAATATAGGTAAAGTACTATTCTTTTTAATTATATTTTCAATGGAAGATGTCATTTATTTTGGTATAATTTTAATATTATTATTATTATTATTATTATTATTATTGTTTTCTTAGATCAACACCATGTCCAAATGTAAAACATGGAGAAGAATGGGGAGAACCTGGAAATTGTGAACAAGGAGATGCTTGCACATATTGTCATACCCGTACAGAGCAACAATTTCATCCTGAAATTTACAAATCAACTAAATGCAATGATGTACAACAGGCTGGTTATTGTCCACGTGGAGTCTTCTGTGCATTTGCGCATGTTGACCGTGAGTGTACCCTCATCAATCGTACGTAAAAACAGTTGTTACCTATTTCAGCACAGGCTTAGAATATTTTGCAAAAAATAATTAATTTCTTTTTATTTGAAATAATATCTGTAATGTGAAAATTATGTAATTCAAATCGCGAGTACATTATTTTCATTGTATAGATAATTTAATTTACCGTAAATGATTTTTAAATAAGATTTAATATTTCACAAGAATATATGATGAACATTTTGCTCTGTTCTTATAATATGTAAAAATTACTTTTGGCATTTTGCAAAGTGCAAATTAAATTTCTTAAAAATAATAAGCTTTATCATCAAAATTGCTTCTCAAAATTGATAAATTGGGACATTGGTATGGTGTGCTGATGGACCAGTATTGCCAACAGAAGAAATGAGTCTGGCGAGGGACATGGCAGTACCCATAGAATGCGGCACAAATTTAGCAGATATACTCAATAATGCTTTACCACCTGATAAGCGCAGTCATGACAAGGATAAACCTCTTAGCGATAGCAGTGTAAGTTTTTAATACTTACATAGAGATTTCTGATAAGAAATTTAATTATATACATTTAATAAATGGATTGATCAATTTTAGAATGGAAGCGGTGAAGTATCTGAATCTGCGAGTACTAGTAGTCTTGGTAGTAATAGCTCACATAGTAAAGCTCCTGGTGCTCAACTTCATAATTCCAGTTCTAACAATGCTGTGAATGTTTCTGCCCAACAGAAACTTACTAGTATACTTTACAATCCTGGTTCTCTTTTACAATCTGTAAGTTTGTTTTTTATTTATAATTAATTAAATGTTCTAATTTTTAAAATATTTGAAGTTGTTTCGTATTAATTTAATATTATTAATAGGGTGAAATAAGGAAACAATTAGTGGCTATAGAAAGTGATCCAATACTAACAAAAGCTGAAAAGCTTCAACAAAAACAAAGTCTATTTCTCACTTATAATTTAAATGGAACCTTAGGAAGTCATTCATTGGCATCAACTGTATCACCATTATCTAATTCATTTTATCCAAATGACACTGTTGAATCTGTAGTAGGTATGTGTATGATAATTTATAATTAAATTAATAATAATTAAATATTTGTGTGTGTGTGTGTTTCATATGTATTTTGCTCGTTTAATAGTCTCTTTTGTTTTCTAGGAAATGCATTAGATGAATTACATTTAGACGATCCACTAAATTTAGTAGAATCAATTCATAGGGATACTAATTCTCCAATTAGTAATTCAATATCTGCGGGCTTAGCAAGTTCAGGATTATTGGGTAGTTCAGCTCCAGTAAATATTCCCGGAATGACAGAACGATCTGTTCTGTCAAATTTTTCTCCATCTACTTCAAGTCCTCTTCAGCAATTACAATCAGCCGGTTTCCTTACTGGGCACAGATTTTCACATCAAGATTCCATAGAGTCGGTAAGCTTGTTTATATAACTAATTAAAAATAACAATAAGACTTTTGGTAACTTTTTTTTTGTTAAATAATTCTTGTCTTGGGTTATTTTCAGACAATGCCATTTATGAATCAAGTTTCAGACCCATTTAGTAATCACATTTCTCAACTTAGTAGTTCAGCTTCTAAGCTTAGTGGATTTAATAGTAGCCTATTTGACTTTACAAGCCAAGGAATGTCACCATCTCGTACACAACCTCTCCCAGCATCTCCACTGGTTAGTGCATTCTCCATTAGTCCAAGTAACACAGGATCTTTATCTGAGGTTAGAGTTTCTTTAGCTATGACATACTTTTTATTATTTTATAAAAGAAATTTTGAATAATTCTAAACGTTGGATTACTTATAATAGGTGCAGAGACTCAGAGAAGAATTGACTTCAAGTCGTGCCCAATTGGCAACTTGGGATGAACGAATTAATCAAGCTAGAGCAGCTTGTGCAGCATGGCAGTTGGAAAGTGAAGAAGCTAAAAGAAAATCAAATATTGCTGAACAACAAAGAGATGAAGTGAATAGAAATATATATAATTTTAACATATTCGATATAAAATATAATATAAGATAGAACCAAACAATAAACTTCATATTATTTTGATCATTCTTAGGCTTTATTACAAGTAAAAGCATTGCGTGTTGAAAATGAAGCAGCCAGTGGTGGTCCATATCTGCATACATTGAGAAGGACTAGCGAACTCAGATCACTTTCAATAGCAACATTAAAATCAATTCAATCACAACTTCGTTCGGATCTTGAAGAAATAGATAAGGTAAAACAAACTTGTCATTGTGATTTGATTGACTGGTACATAAGATATTATTTAAATTAGTATTAATATTGATATTATCAAAATGTACGTAAAATTGTATATATATACAATTTTTTGCACATGAAAGATTTAACATCAATAATGGCGTGAAAGAAATGCGATCATTTTTAAAGTTTACGGTATCAGTAACGACTGATCACCAAGTTATTTTTACAAGAGTATTTATTTGTATGCGTGGATTATTTTATGAAACAATATAGGTACCTCGGCTTTTGCCATTCCAGGTGCTGTACAGAGAAACGGCAGCGAAGTGCATGGTTTGTGAAGAACAAAATCGCACTGTAACTCTTGCTTGTAATCACTACGTGGTATGCTCAACGTGCGCTCCAAATCAACGTGAGTGCCCGTATTGCCAGACTCCGGTTGTCTCTACAAGTTAGGTCCGAAAATTTCATTGAAATCCCATTGTTAATATTTGCACTTTTTGCTTGTAAAACGTATCTTTTAAGAATATCATAAATAGTATATCAAAATTTAATACTCCAATTGGATATAATGGAAAAGCAAATACATGCTTTTTACACTGTTATAATACTTATGAAAACTATAATATCACAGTAATAATTGATGCAAGGTACATAGTTTTTTTCTATCTTACCAAAGTAAACGTTGATATTGCATGCACAAAATATTCCATGTACAATATATGCATGGGAAAAACTGTAGTTACATGATATATTTTTTAATCTATGACATTGACAGTACACTTTTCTTTTATTATTACAATTTTCTTTAAAAAAGGTATATAGAAATTTTTTCATTCAATAGACAGTCCAATATATGTTATACTAGCAGTGTATGCTAGATGTAGTTGAGATTTGTAACACAAGTATATATAATAGTTACAGAACATTTAATATTGAAACATTATAATCACGATAATGGACAAAGATTTGGGACCCTAAAAATATATATTTGTTTAAAAAAAAACATAATATAAAACTAAACGCAACAAATATATCCCATTTAGGATATCAATTGAAGGATTTTTTTCTTTATGCTGAGCTGTTATACGTATGTCGTACAAAATAATACTTCTATTGTATTTTAAAATATATATTTAGGATTTTTCAATTGACATGTACTGATTATAATATTACAAGTATTAACAAATTTTATATTTTTGGTTGAGGAAGTATCGATGATAAATGTTATATTAGAGTCATATAATATGTAGATTTTTACATTTAGAGAATAATACAATTTCTTACAAAAATAAATAAAAAAAAAGAACGTAAAAATGGGTATTTACATATTTATCTAAAAAAAAGTACAAGTTATAAATGTTTTGCTATATTAAAAATGTGAATATTCTTATTTAACGTAGAGTAATAAATATTAATTTCTTTCATTTTTTTTTTCTTTATAATAATTTATATACAAGAAAAAATTACATTTTATGTAGAAATTTTCTATTTTGGATACATTAAAAAAAAAAAAATAATTTAATTTTATATAAATGCGCTTTTTTTTTCATTTAATAATTATAATATATAGTATAGCATGTAAATGTTTTATGCTTTATCTATGAAAAACAACATTTAGATAGGTATATTTAATGTAACAGTAGTACGCTCATTACGAAGATTTATATTATATATTATTAGTATAAAATAGTTCTAAAGAGAATCATCTTCAATAATGATTACACTACATTTAAACTCAATTTTGTGTTATACATTTTACATTCTAGCTGTAAGAATATTAGGATAATAACTTAGGATTTTTCAATTTAATCAAAAATAATTGATATTTATAATAGAAAGAACAAGTAAATTGTGACGTACGTGTGACAGCTTGTTGGTATGAAGTTAATAAGCATGCCAGTTAGTTTTTCTACATAAGACGTGTAATATTCGTCTAATTTACCGGCTCTACGAACTATTTCATTTTTAACAATGCAGTTGTTGATCTTCATGGAAAATAACTATACATTCAGGATGAAAAATAAATTTTGCCTAAGATATATATATATATATATATATATATATAGTGTAATATATATATATATATATATATATATTATATTATATAAATGACTAGAGTAGATAGGATGATATATATTTTTTCTTCATAGACATAAATTGTTATAATAATCAATTTTGAAGACTATTATTATTATTTAAAGATTATAAAATAATTTTTAAATGTATAATACCGATACAAAAAATTGCACATTTGAAATAATTTTTTTCTTTTTCTTTTTTTTTTCATTTTTATTTTCAGCTCGGATTTTTATTTTTTTTATAGTCATATCTAACTTTAATTACTTTTTCAAGGCAAATCAGTACTTTATTATTATTACCATTATTATTACATTATATACTGTTACGTATCAAAATTAATTTTTGAAAGAGGTATTATAATTAATTTTACTTAATTATTTAATTATTTAACCTTCATAATATTAAATAAATTGTTTATTTTTCTTCAATTACATTCATAGTTTAGTATTGAAAAATGAGGCCAAAAAAAGAAATAAATGTTTTATTAGGTGCGTTTTTATTGCAAATTATTAATATTCAGATATTATAGATGTTAATAAAAAATACAGTTTTCTTTTATAGTATAAACGGTCTAAAAATAATATTTAAAAATTATAAAAGAGTAAAAAGAAAACAAATATTTTTTTATTAATAAAAATTGCCCTTTTAATATGGCATTTTTAAAAATGACAAAAACATTTACTTAAAAATATAATACAGATATTTTGTCTATAGTGTCTCTAATGTTTAGTTTTTTTTTGGACCGTATATACCATGACATTGTTTGCAAAATACCAATTGCGATTTAATCCATTTAGCACTATAATAATGCATTTTTATTGCGTTTACTTAGTGCATTCTTTATAAGTACAATAGTTTCAAAATGTGAAAAAGTTATAATTCATATATTTATAATATAAAGATTTCGACTTTTAAAATCATTATTAGCATTACTAATGTTATGTAATTGCATATACATGTGAAAAATACGCATGACTGTTAACTTAGAATAAATAATGAAAATACAAACAAATTATTCATAGAGTACTTATAAAGAATGCTAGTTGTCAACTTTCCGTGGTCGAAACAATTTTGTTCTTGTTCAAAAATCAGACTTTTATGTTTCAAATATTGCACTATATATATTCATGCAAAATATTTAAATATATATATATATATGCATACGTATATATCATTTTATTTCACATTTTGTAAAGAAAATAACGATCGCGTAAAGTTGAAATTTTTAGGAAGATTATTCCTAAATATATTTATGAATATAATAAATAATTACGATATATATATATATACTATTTTACTTATAACAATAATATGAATAAAATATAATTAATCAAAGCATAAATTATATTATGGAAACAACAAATTTAGCTACAAAAATAGGATAATAGGAAAATAACAAAATAAATTAGTAGCTGATATATTGTGTACTAAAAAAAAAAAACAAAAAAAAAAACAATTGAATATTTATATACTGCTGTCCCGTTTGTTGGTTTATCAATAATCTTTAATTTTTCTTGTCTTGTATATATCAGAATACTATAAAGAATCATCAGTAATATCACCATAAAGTGCAGTTAAATTATATAATTTACAATATTCTGATAATATTTGTAACTTTTGTATTTCATATCTTACTTAACACTAAACTGTCAGTTTATAAACTCTAACTGTGTGCGACCCTTAGCCGTACAAAATAAAAACAAATAAGGTACTTCACGTCAACGACAACTAGATTAAAAATAAAATGATGTACTACTACGTCAACGGCGTATCGTTGATTTTAAATAAGAAAAACGTATTAATACTACAACGGACAGTTTAGTGTTAATATATAATAATATAATTTTTAAGATATAAAAGTATGTATATACTCTTAATACTAAAAAAAAAACTGCAATTTATTCTCTTTTTCTTTTTCTTTTTTTTTTTTTTCCTTTCCATATGCACAGATAACAGAATATCTACCAATAATTATATATATGGCAATTTCTATTATATTTATCTATCATAGTAATTCTTAATTTGAAAATCTAATACCCATTTTATCGCTGATTCGTTTTCTAAAAAGCTTTGTATATGCTCAAAAATAGGCGTATGCGAGAAAATAATTAACATTTCATGAATAATCTATTTTTACGTGTGTGTTTTTGTAATGTAAACAGAATACAATAATGTACACAAGTTAATTCATTTTTCAAAATTTTCTGCTGCATTTAAACATTGAAATATGCCATTTTTGATAAAAAAAAAAAAACATAAATTACTATCTTTTATATATTTCTTATATAGTGCACAAAAAAAAAAACCAACAATAGGGCAGACAAAATTAAACAATATATTTTTGACAAGATACAATAATACAAATGCAAACGTTACATGCCTCTGTTTTGTGCGAATGATTCTTCTTCTACTGTTTTAAAAAAAACATTGAAACAGAACCATATTGTGATATTTGTTTGCGAAAACTAGTTGGACATTTATACATTGCATGTTATTTAATATGCAAAATGTATATATAATAGAAAGCCCAGATTGTTCTTTAATATAGAAGAAGAATTATCTGCGCAACTCCAGGCAACAAAACACATAATCACTAGAATATTGTACAATAATAAATTCTCTGTAAAATAGTAGTATGAAATACTTAAAGAAGAAATTTGATGATCAAATTTTTACCCGAATTTTTATGTTACGTGTAATTGAAAAAAAAAAAAAAAAAAAAAGAAACTACTAGCTATATATTTGTAACATTTTTATTTGCTTATAATTTTTATATTAATAAAACAATTGAATTATATCTACCAACGTAAAATAACAATATTAATCTTAAAATTAGGCATATTTATTTGCATATTCATTATGTCCAATGTTTCATAGAAAATCATTTAATATTTATTTTATAATGAAGTAAACAGCAACACATTCATGATTCAATGTAAAATGTTCTATATTGTTTATTGTGTTATGTGTCTTTAAAATATGTCTATTTTTAAAAATTTATATTTCTGCCAACCGAGATATCACAAAACTGCTTAGATAAAAAACAATAATATTTGTCATTTCTACATTTTTCAAATATATTAATAAAAAATAATTAAAGAGTGTCAATAGATATATTAACACAATTAATATCTAAGCATTTTTGTGGATAATACAAGGTAACAATGGCTGTATTACTGTGATTCAATAATATTCTTTGCTTGCAATTAAACTCATTTATTCAGTATATTGACATTTGCATAAAATTCAGTGTATTATTACAATATGTAAAAAAAAATTTTCCAATGTTATATACACACCGATTTAATTACACACAATGATGTGCATTTTGTAATTACTTCCAAATTGTTTTATCACTATAGAACGTTCCTGTATAAATTGGTAAAAATAACATTAATGATAGTATATAACGTAGTTATATCATTATTTTATTTCAATACAAAAATTGTTCTTTGAATTGATGTAACTTCAATTTCTTACTCATTTGCAGGACATTTTTTAATTTATAATTTTTAATTAATTAAAATAATAATAACAATAAGTTAGTTACATCGTTTTAACAAAATTTAAAAGGACTAATAAAAAATATTCCAATAGCAATAAATATTCTATTATTACTTATTTTAATTTATGTAAATATGTACTGCTATTAATCGCTTAGTTACATTTAATTTCAATATTGCTTAGGCGAATTTATTTTTTTTTAAATTAATTTTCAAAACTTCTCACAGAGTCATTTTTTACATCCTCATATTTTCTCCAAAAAATAAAATTGTGCGTTAAGTAAGAATTAATGAAAATTACAGGTTAAGAAAAATTGATTTTAGAAATTTAATTTATAATGCAATATACTTTCTCTATAATAAATTAAATTTGAAATAATCAAATAAACAAATGAAATTAATATCGAGCACGAGAAACAAATAAACTGTAAAAACAGTGCCATTAATATACGTAAACAGATTTTTGGAAGTAATAATGAAACTACATTTTTCGTGAAATTAATGCAATCTATTAATATTATTAATTTCTATAGTTAATTCTGCATCTCTAAATATTAAACAAAATGTTTTCATACTATTATTGCTTATTTTTTCATTTGTATTAAATGTATAGTATATAACATATTATATATAGTATAGTATAAAAATAGTATGATAGTATGTACGTGCGTGTACGTGTGTGTTTATATTTATATATAATCAATCAAATTTCTTCTGATTTTAGAAATGCGGAATTACATAGAAATATCTCATTAAAATATTTTACTATTCATACAATTTAATGACAAGATGGTCTTCCGGTACAATAATGTTTGCGTAGCCTAAAGTTCAACACTGAGCAATGTGAAAAAATCCTTACAAAAAAAAAAAGAGAAGAAAAATATTTGTAAATTATAATCTTAATTTTTAACATATATATACATACATCGTTTTCTGCAAGTGCAATGTCACAAGTTTAAACATATTCAAGAAAAAGAGAAAATATATTCATATTATGTAGTTTATAACATTTAAGGCAATGTGTGCTATTTATTATATAATAAAATTTTAATAATATGCATATTTTACTGTCATAAGCGACATGAAACGTTGTACGAATGAATGTGATGCTGTTTTTTTAGAGTTAATATTGCTTCGTTTTATGTTTTCTCTTTGCGATTTGAATTTTGTATTTAAATTGATGACTTCAAAAATTTTCTAAATAATTATACTTGTATTAGAAAATAGAGTTATACAAGAATGCAGTTAAATAATGAATAATATTCAACTTGTAGAAGNGGGTAATAATCCTATAAATTAAGAATAATCCTTTTGATATAAATATATATATTGTCATATAAGATGTATTAAAATCATGATATATTAGGTGGACAAGAAAGTAATGTCGTTTCTGGGAATATCAACATTTGTTTTTCATTTATCAGCTAATCCAGAGTTTACTTTCTAAGTCGGTGTCGAAGAAAAATAAATAAAGATATTACTTTTCGGTCTACCTAATATTATATAACTTTTTGTCTACGCACTTTTGGATAAGTTCTAAATGCTCCTAAACAAACTTTACCAGCAGAAATAGTTTGTACAGGATCAATTACAATAGCGACAAATGGATCTTGATAATTTTGATTTAGAATTTGTGTTGATACATCAATACCAGACAACCAACACCCATAACCCGGATGACTATGATACCAGCCAATAACGTTCTCTAATCTACCAACCTAAATGGATATTTTTTATATTATGTTAAATAAAATATTATGACATTATATATGTCCATAATTATTAAAGTGATCTAAGTCATATATTTAATGTTTCAAGATATTTAATGAATTGTATTTGAACATCAAATGAATTCCATATAATGTTGAAAATATAATCACTATCTAATGGTTCATTTTTAACAATATCATAAAGATTACATTGAATTAATTTAATTTATAATAATGTAGTGTGAAATAACTGATAAACTCATTTCTTTTTAAATTTTGACTTAGACCACTTTCATAATTATGAGCTCATATGCAATAGGGAAAGATAATTATGTTATGATTTTTACCAGTTTTATAGAATCCATGTATACAGACATATATTCATATGCTTCATCTTGCGCATTAACTCTTGTTTCAGTTCCTTCAACAGGTAATGCAAAAGAATCCATAACAACCATTACATTTGCTAATACTTTTCCAATAAGAACACCCATTACCTCGTTAGTTTTACCAGAACGTGCGTGCATCAACATTTTTAACAATGCCAATGCTGAGATTTTAATATCTTTGAAAAAATGAGGACTATATTGAGGAAATTTAATGAATTAGAACAAAATAATATACACGATTTTTACTTATTTAAGTAATTTCTAAAAAATAATATTAAACTTATGTAAAAATATGATTATATATTTATATTAGACATACTCATCTTCCCATGGCTTACTATTTAATATATTTTGGTTTTGTTTTTTATCAAATTTGAAGATTTCATCACAATCACCGATTACTTCCATTTTATTTGACATTTCCCAAGTCTTCTGAGCGATAATACTTTGATTGCTGAATGTTCTAGCCATTATTTTCTTCTTTTGTAAAACTACAAGCTATAGCAGATTAAATCAATTATTATCTTTTAGAATTTTTTTTTTTTAACTATAATAAAATTCATATTTAATCAAGTTTATCGTATATTACAACATTAAGCATTAGACGTTTGCAATAACTTGATAATATAATTAATATCATAAAATTGATATATATATATGTATATAAGTTTTAACAAATTTAAAATATTTCATTTATTACAGTTAGCAAAACGTTTATTCTTCTTAAGTATAATAATAAACAATAATTTCTTTAAATGTAATTTAACCTAAAATAAATTTATATAAATATCTAACACGAATAAATGAAATATAGGTTATTAATAATAAACAAGAAATAATTTTCTTACTTTACTCTAAGTTATTTTTTTTTTCTAAAATTATTAATAATAATTAATGTAACACAAGCCAAAAATTAATAAACCACATTGCTATACTTTGAATACGAATACTGCTATCGACATCTGCTGTTTTTTACGTAGAGTTATATTTAAGTATTTATTTGGTAATGATCAAAGGTAACACAACAATAACAAATATAAATAAATAATAATGATATTTAAAATTTTCTTTTTGTATAAGTATTATTGTTTAATTATCTTTAATTTTCTTAAAATAATCGAATTGTTTAAGAATATTATAAATGAAACTAAAATGTAGGTTTAATTCAATTGTAAAAAACAACTCAAACAGGTTTAATGAATTATTGTTTATTTTTCAAATATGATTACCAAACATATATATTATATAATACGTAATCACTTTAATGTTTTCTTTCTCTTCAAACAAAAACTATTTATAAAACTTAAATCACGTATTATTAAATACAAGCAAAAGATTTTGAAGATGTTATGTCATAACAATAAGAAAGTAAATGATATTTTAATGTCTATTATTAATGTCAATTTAATTATTTCAACTTAAATATAAATTTTGTCACAATTTATGGACAATATAAGTAAAGATATGTAAAGATTACTTATAAAAACTATCTCTCTCGCATATATTTGTAAACATAAACATATAATACTCGAACTGTATAAAGCTAGATTGATGGGAATGAGATATTCTCTTAATACCAAAATTAACATCGGTTTTACGTATGTTATATTGAAAAACTTATATTTAAACGTGATTATTTATATGTAAACTTCTTCTATATGTTTTTCGTATACTAATTGCTTGCTTGGGTCTGATATATTATTTTGTCTTCTTTATTGATTTTGTTTTTTCTATATCATTTATGTTTTAGTGAATAAATAATATAAAATGAATTTTTAATTTAACTACACAGAAATATGATGACGATAATACATCTCAGCCTTGAATTAAATTTTAAACATATATATGTGTTAATAATCAGGATAACTTTATTCAATTGTAATATTTAATGTACCCCATGCGATATTCTTCATAGTTTTGCTATAATTCCTACGTAATTTTCTTTTATTTATATGTTTTTTTTCCCAACTGTTGTACTTTTACATATATTATATCTGCATATTGAGCATTATATTAGTTATTTATATATCTTTCAATGAATATTTTCTATTTGAATTATCTTTAATGCTGTTATAATTTTGAATCTGTATTACGTCCTGACCTCTTCTAATCGTATTTTCTCTTTTGTATTAATGGGTTATGCCCGTATAATAAATAAATAAATAAATAAATAAGTAAGATAAATATATAACTAACAAAAGAAAGCTAAAATATTAATTGCTAGATAGAATATATATTCCTAGATAACAATTACATACAAATATAAGTTTTAAATTTTACCATGTGGGCAATTTAGAATCAGATATATTAATTGAAAAACAAAATTACGCAATAAAAGAAGTATTTCGACATAATAGAAAATAATAAAGTTACAAATGAATAACTAATTAAGCAATACTTAAAATTATAAGAAACACACATAGGGAAACGTTTGTGAAAGTTGATATAAATTTAATTTAAGTATTTATAAAAATCATTAATATTTTAGATTTAATCAAGCTTTATATACATAAAAGTGCAAAATTTTGCATACCTTCTTTTAAGTAGCGATATAAATTAATTAAGTATCAAATATTAAAGCGAAATCATTAAACATCAGAAAAAAACATTTTACTAGATGACACGTCATCTACAATGTTGGCAGCCATTTGCAAATTTATGTTAGTTTGTTCGTTCAAAAATAGAACAAAAAAATATAAATTTCCCAGGTCACACCACGTGGAGGTTGCTGCAAAGGTGACCCACCCCTCGAGTGGGGCTTGGGCCCGGGCCCAATTTGAAACAAAACTACAAATATATACATTTAGCCAATTCTGTTTGTAGGGTCGTCGTATAATACATTCAACTCCTGTTGAGATTGTTCTTATACGCAGAACATACAACCAGAATGTTCTTTTTCTATTAACCCGAAATAGAAGATAGGTGAACCGGATCGTCACCAATCTCCCGAGATCTATTCCAACGATGAACTTTGACGACCGTGCACACAGCAGACTCCTCCAAAACAGCTTCTCCTCCAGCAGCAGCAATATTATATGATGCTAAAAAAACCCTGAAATTTCGAATACGAAAGACCCTTCTTCGAAAGAGTACACATAACGAGCTACTGACTTATTTTTATCATGCAATAACAAAAGTTAAACCTTTTATACAGGTTATACTAGAGCACCAGATTAGATGCACTTCTTATAGAAACAATAGGATTCGTCAAGGTTAGGATTAAGTGTGAAATGGTGTAGAACACAATATGATATTCTACCTCATAACACATGCCAATTTTAGCGTCAAAAGCTAAACACAGAATACATGTTTTCTACGTTTCCATTTTTCCGCTATGACCAAAGATCCCTAGTGGGTGCACATCTCGCTTGCATCTACCCTGCCTACGCCCGACTTAAAAGAAGTCGTATTAAAAGGCGGTCAGGAAATAATTGCGGAATTAAAACCGCGTAGAGGCTACGGAGATGTGGTCGAACAATGCGAAAACAAAAGAACGATTATAAGTCGGAAATTATTTCCTGGTAGGCCAACCATCGGAGAAACAACCATCAACTAAAATCGTTCCTGTAATCACCATTGTTGACAAGATAGAAGAAAAGAAAAGAAATGGGTAGGAAGACGACCATATCGTAACGATAAGATAGTGAAAATGATCTGATGTTTTTACCTCGATACCTCAGAAATGTCAGCTTCTCGTTATGTTCCGTATTCGAAGTCCAGCCTGAAACGGGATAATTTTAAAAAATAAAAAATATTTTTATAATATTAAAATCTACGAAGGACTGATGATAGACGTTGCCAATAAACGTGCAATAAAAATATTTCCGCGAGCAGCCAGATCGACTGCACCTACGACCCGTTCAAGCTGGACTGAATCGTCAAGCAGTTTCAAACGATCACGATGTTTCTAGCGGAGTACCAATAAAGAAATAACGCCTGAATCCTGCAATTTAATTGGTTAGTTTTCGTTTGTTTCGGTTACCTACAGCCACTCACGATGATTGTTTTAAAATTGAAGCGCCATCTTTCTTATCAAATATATTTAATTATTAAAGAATTTGTATGTTATATTTTATTTTTTATATTAAAATAAACAAAAACACAATAAAATAAATTATTATATTTATTTTATTAAAGTTAAGGGAATATATATTCAATAAAACCTCGATTTTATTTTGATCTCGGGGGAAAGAAACTTATCAAAAGGGTTTCTAGTAGGCGTGGTTCGATTATTATACACCAATGAGAATAGACAACTTCTACTTAATATCACATCAAACTTACAATGAACCTAATGCCCGCGAAATTTAAAACCATTAATTAAATACACTATTAAATACTTTCACAGTATCATTTAATTTATCAAATTCTTAATTTTAATTATTATTTAATAAATACTTATTATTATTTAATAAAACTTATAAACTAATTAAGTAATTATTATGAATGCTACATTTTGAAATATTTGTAGTACTTTTGAGGTTATGTTACCGAATCACAAGAGTTGTCACACATATAAATATGCCCCGCCCATCGTCATATTCTCATTTCCTATAGATGAAATCTTATGGGGAAGGGTTAACGCTTGGAGGGGAACGAAACTTTTGTGAGAGGAACGAAATCAAGGTTTTATTGTATAATTTCTTTTGTTATTATATAGTTTATTGCCAATTATCAACATCGCTTTTCTTTTTTTTTCTTTTTTTTGGCATAAACATACATCAAGTTGATAATGAAAAGTTTGTTAAAATAAATGAAAAATATGAATACGTTATTTGTATTTGTTACGATATTAATACTTGTTATGTTACATTATATTTATATTGATGTGATAATTATATTTTACGTATAGATCTTATAATCTAAATATTAGATATAATAAAAAGTAATCCATCGTTTTTAGCCTAAAATAAACGCAAAAATAATGGATTTCTTTTTACTACATCTAATATAATACATTTAAACAAAAGTATCTTTCTTGTATTTACATTCAACATAAACATAAAGAACAGTTTGAACATGAATAAGCTAAATTATATAAAGAATATCTATTTATATTTCATAAATTGGTGGGTTGGTGGAAAAAAATTGACAATTGTAACGATGTGCATCTTTAAAATTAAAATTTCAGGAATGGAATCAGGCGAACCATTTATTAGTGTTGTTTCTGACACAACAATAGTCACCATAAGGTGCACCAATTTTTCTGGCCGCTTGCGCTGTATTCTCTTCTCCTTTCTTAAAATAAAATTTCAAAATAATCCGAATTTATTCTCTATTTTTACTCATTTTCAAATCGTTATAACTTTTTACTGGAATGACGAAAACACAATACTCTCTTTACGGAAAAAACTAGATTGAAATGCCAACTGTCAAATGCCACCGAAGTTAGGTTGATGCAATTGATATTACCAGAGATAGACGATCTTAAAACCATCTGTTGGGATAAACCGACATTTTTGTTCCACCAACCCAATATTTGAATTTAAACAGTTATTTTCAATAATTTATGATGTATTATTGAATAACAAATGTAATTCATCTATGGAAGGAATTTCAATGAAAGCATTTTGATCATTTTCTATTTTTTTTAACATTTCAAGTATTTGTAAACACTGCGGTTTATAGAGAGATAAGATATCCAACTGCATTTGGGCACACTTAACTAAAATATAATATTTTTTAAAATATTTTTATAAATAAATATATTCATTTTGTGACGTTACAAAATTTTATAAATAATTACCTCTCATCTTTGACATTTCGTCTAATAACATTTTTAAATTCAAGTCTGCTGTTCGTACCTGACTTAATATTTCATTATATTTCGACATTTTTATTCCACAGTATCTTTTGCAAAAATAAAACTCATAAAATGTAATCTTTCATAAGTTTTTCCAATTTCTCTTAAGGTATGTATTGGGAACTGACATTGGTAATGTGCCACCTCGTGGACAAAATTGTGAAATGTCATAAGACATTTTAGCATAGGAAAAATTAGTAAGAGATATAAATTATTTATGAAAAATTATATATTATGGAGATTGGAAGTGTTTAAACCTCGACAGAAGAGTACCAACAGTAATCGATGTGCAGCGAAAGTTTGTGATAGCAGAACAGATTAAAATTTATCTTTCAGCTTTCATCATTTCCTAACCCCAAATAGTCGCATCATCAGCAAGCAAAACGAACATCTTTGGCAACTACGAGAGAATTAATGCACACAAAGCGTGACAAATAGTATTAAAAATTAGTCTCGTCATTAAGAGAACACAAGTTTGCTCGAGATACTTAAAAGAAAATAGATTATTTCTTTGTAGATAAAGTATTAATTGACTTAGAAAAAGTGAGGTTAACTGGACACAATATTTTTATACTTAAATGAATTTTGTTTCAGATGCTAATGCTAAAAAAAGATTTTTGAAAAGAAGTGCAGTTCCTTCGTGTAATTTAGCTTGTAACGAGAACAAGGAAGCAAGTATTCAGGCAAGATTAGAAAGATTTCTGAAACGGAACTGTGCAAGTGGAACTGTAAACACAAGTGAAAATACAGAATAGCAGCTATTATGTGCTTACAGTTGTCACCTAAGCCAGTTTTACAGGAACATTTACAATTTAAAATATCACTGCTCATTAACACTTGTTCATTTATTTCATGTGGACTTTCTCGTAAATTTGTGGTTTGTAAATAAAGTGCTGTAAAGTTGACGATATCACTATTGGAATTTTCATTTTTACCGCATTTAATGGCGTGACCCGCTTGGAAAACTCTCTCCTTCTATAAATTTACGTTGAGCAGGATTAGTACCTGCTCAATCGCAAACATTTTTAACAGCTGTTTAACGATCAATTTGTTTCTGAAGGTAAAAACAGAACACTGTAATAACCACGCCATCTCTCATCAAACGCTACGAATTAATTCCAACACCTAATATATATAACTAATCGTGTGTTTATGGGCGACCATGTTGTATACCTATATACAGTGATTCTGCCCCCATGTCAATTCCCAATAAGATGTGGTAATTTTTTTTTAATTGGACAGAGTTTACGTAAATATGAAGAGTATTTTCCAATAAAAATTAATGATACTTGTTTCCTATTGGTTGGTCTTATTTCTTATACAACAATTGGCTTGTTTAGTATCACCATCTTTCAGGAACTAGCGACACTACAAAATCTCAACAATGTTTTCTTTTATTTAAAGCGTCCGCATTATTCCCCACGCGAAAGTTTCGTATTACCAATGGTTATTGACAGTTTCTATGCATAGGTGTTACAGTTTACTTGAAAGTGCAACCGACTCTCCATCTCCCTGCTTCATTCTTTTGAAAACTAGGGAATTTTGGTGGTAATACATAACTCGTTTAACGGAAGTACTCATCAATGAAGTGAAATGATTATTAAATATTTTATTTCATTGAAATAATTCTTCTGTATATGTTTGTTTAAAAACCAAGAGAAAGTTTCAATGTAAGAGGAAAATTTGTGTGAGATATATTTATTAATATTATTAATACACTTATGCAGTGTGACCGATTGTCCTATCTATAAACTGAATATTCTCTACCCTCACCAGGTACGGTCGAATTGTCGACTTCGCGTTTTTGGTGTTCGTATTGTATTGTTGTCTTCGTAATGTGAGGACAAATTTGGTTTAAGGTAATATATTATAGTTCATTTTATACGTTTAATCATCGTTTTATTACTTTAATATAGTAATACTTTATATAGATACTCGAAATATGATGTATTGTGTTTATTCATCCTTGATCAAAACATCACGATATCCTAATTTACGTATCTATGCCGTGATTGTAATCTTTTATAACATTTTTGTAAATTCCAAATCCTCAATTGCAATTCCAAACTATTTAATAAATCTATATTATTGTCTATGTATATTTTGTTTTAAAATTTCTTGTATATATGCGAGGTGATTATATTATAATTATCTAACCTACATAAAAAAAAATTAAAATTGAGTATTATATATTAGTATCTCGTATGATAGGACAAATCGAAATTTTTTGTCCTATCAATGTAATGCTTTTTTTAATAGAATTATGAAATTCTATAGTACTTTTATATCTATATGCGTTGTATGTTATATGTATTCTATATAAAAAGCTTTACTTCCATTCGAATGATGTATAAATTGATTTTGATCTATAATTTAACTCTTATATTTCATTCTAATTGTAACAATTTTGTTTACACATATTATGTTACACGTTGTATCCATATGCAATTAGAAATATATATATAAAGTGAATGTATGATTATTTCTAAATATGCAAAATCCAAAATATATAATATATGCTTTGTATACATTTTTGTTTACAAAAAAATGATAAATTAACATCTGTTTTTTATAGAAGTATTTATAAAAAGATACTAAAAATATATTATTTGTATTGTAATTATTTGTTTTTATTTAATGTCCATAGGATAATTAAAAATCTGAGATGTCAGTCCATTATAAGTTTAAGTCTACATTGGACTTTGATACAGTTTCTTTTGATGGGCTTCATATTTCTGTGGCAGATCTTAAGAAAGCTATTTTCCATCAAAAGCGTATTGGAAAAAATACTGATTTTGATCTACAAATAACAAATGCTCAAACAAAAGAAGGCAATTATTTAAATTTTTTTTCTTATTTTCTTCTTTATACTATTAAATTGCAAAGAATAGCATAATTATAGGGGAATGTCATTTTTTTAGATTATACCGATGATGATGCATTAATAGCAAAGAACACTAGCCTTATTATCGCTAGAGTTCCATTAACAATTCAGCAAAAAAGATCTTGGGATCGAAATGAAACACCCCCATTCAGTAATTTAAAAGATGAATCCAATTTGGGACGTACCGTAGATCTTACTAGGCTTGATGGTTCTGAAGAAGATAAAATTCGAGCTATGATGACTCAATCGACTCAAGATTATGATCCATCGAAGTATGTTTATGAGAGAAATTTTGATATTTTTATTTAGTATAGTTGATATAAGTGTTTTGACAAATTTTTAACATACAAAACTAATTAAGAATATTTTTACTATATCGATTGATCAAATACATGTAATAATTATTAAATTATCCTTATTTCAATTATTGGATATTTACAAAGATTTATATTTATTTGATTAGCTATATGAAAATACGTGGTGCAAATCAAACAGGAGATGTACCTACAAACTATCGTTGTTATAAGTGTCATCAACCTGGACATTGGATAAAAAATTGTCCTCTTGGTACAAATCAAGAACCAATTGAAATTAAAAAGAGTACAGGAATTCCTAGGAGTTTTATGGTACCTGTTGAAGGGCCATTAGTACCAGGTGCAATGATGACACCTACAGGACAATATGCTGTTCCTGCTATCGATCAGTAAGTTTTTAATTAAGAAATAAGCTCATTGTAATATTGTAAATAATGATTATTGTTATTATTTTAGTCAAGCGTATAAGGAAGGTAAAAAAGAAAAACCACCATTTTCTCAAGACCCTGAGCCTGTCATAGAAAAGTTAGAAATACCGGAAGATCTACTATGTAATATTTGTAAAGATTTGTTAACTGATGCAGTAATGATACCATGCTGTGGGAATTCTTTTTGTGACGAATGTAAATTTACTTTTTTAATGAATATATATATATATATAAAATAGAATTTTATAGTATATGTATATATATATATATCATTATGTGAAATAATAATTCTTTTATGTAACAGGTATTCGAACATTTTTATTAGAATCTGAAGAACATGAATGTCCAGATTGTAATGAAAAAGATGTTTCACCAGAAACGCTCATACCAAATCGATTTTTACGTAATGCGGTAATGAATTTTAAAAATGAAACTGGATATGCTAAAAGACAGACATATAGACCTGCTCCAATTACTCAACCGGCAGTGCAGCCAGAACCACCAAAAATTGAAATACAACAACCTACTGTACAAGTCACCGGCCAAAATAAATGTGCTCAAACATCTAGTGCTGGTAATACGTTGGTAGAATATGTTGAACCATCTGCTAATTTTGAATCTTTACCACGACAATTTCCATCTACTAGCGCACAACCACAAACCACAAGTAAGTCTTTCTCTTTTTTTTTTTTTCTTTATGTATTTATGTTTTGTTTATATTGATTATCCGATAAGCTATAAATTTTATTGCATGATTTAATTGACTAAAATATAAATTAAAAGCTTTCAAATATATGTATATCATTATTATGTACTACACTGTTAATTGAAATCATTACGAATCTTAGGTAATGAAGTTAATAAAACTATTAATTTTTATACTTTTTTCTATCAAAAAAGTGGAAAAAAAAGATAAATATATTAATTGAATTTATATTATATAGTTAAACTTTTATTAATTTGTACTTTATTTTTTTTTACTTAACCTTTCATTAAAATTATATATAAGGAATTTTGCGTGAAAAAAATGCCTTTATAAAATATTATTAACGCGAGAAATAGTATCAAGAAAAAGAAGGGAGGAAAATTTCCTTCAAAATTTTATTATTCTTTAATTTTAATTCTTACGCAAAAGTAATGCAGCCGCCATTATTGATGTGCGTGACGGGTCTTCTTTAAATATCATATATTTTCGTATGTTGCCATTCAAAAATCGTGCCTATTTAATGTTGTATCAGTGATTCTTTTATAGACTCTAAATGTAATACAACATAATCTTGCAGTTCAAAATTTATTTTACCAGCTGATATTTTATTGTACCTAACCTCAATCATCAGCTAAATGTAATGCTCATAACACGGTATTATAATCAGAATAAATATTGTTTAAAGTTTTTTTATGATATTATTACAATGTTGTATAAATATTGATAGTCTTTATTTATATATATATCATCAACTTTATTTTTTTATTATTTCTTTATATCATAGCACTTCCTGAGTCAAATTCTGAATCAGATTTACAAAGTGATTCAGTAACAAAATTAACAACCGATGAAGAAGCAGAGGTCCCACCGCCACCAGGAACAGAACCATTATTACCTATCCCTGCTATAGGTAGTTCACCAGAAAGAGATTGTGAACGAAGTGAACCTCCTAGTCGTGATAAAAAAGATCGTGACAATGACTATGGTGGAGAAAGACAATCAAGAGAAAGACGAAGAAGTTTTAGTAGAGATGGTCATCGTGAAAGGTTTGTAAAAAAGATATAATTTCTATATATAGAATAGTATTGCAGTATAGTATAACATTTTTTCTTAAGATTGGATTATATTGAAAATTATAGGAGTGGAGAACGTGGCCGCAGGATTGAGAATTTACGGACAGTGAGCCGTAGACGATCTTTATCACCTAGACACTCTCAACACAGCGATTATTCATCTCAGGGAGCGACATTACCATCGCATGTAATGAATCAGCCTCCTTCAAAAACTTATCAGGGAATGCCACCAGATGATGGACATTACTCGTCTAATATGCATTATGATAGTGGAATGCGAAGATCAACAGAAGATCGACCTGGAACTCCCACTGTATGTTTAATATATAGAAATATTTTATTATTATTTTGCCATATATGTGTTCCAATCTCTAATTTACTCCACATATACTATAGTTTAATCTATCTAATAGTCTCTATGCTGCTTGTATATTTATATAGCTTAGCTGACCCGTTACCTTGTACAATACTGTCTACCTTTTAATTACACACAGTTATTGTCTAAACTTCCAAGTCTAAACTATACTCTAACAGTAGGTTAAATACAAACATTTATGAATATTGACAAAATTTGAAGCTTAGTCGATAATTTCAGAATAGCCTGTAATGTTCTAAATTGCGATTTCTCTTGTATATAATCTTGAGTGATAAAGAATACAATGTTATAGTCATCGGTACAGTGGTTCTATATAATTTTTATTTCTAATTTTTTCTTACAATCATTAGTATATTATTTGTTAAGAATAAAACTTATTTCTAGTGTTTGATCAACATTTAGAAATCAAAGGTTTTGTGACAGTAATTGGTACTATTGACATGTCTTATTTGTAAAATTCATTAGATTATATTGGTTTTAGGTTTCTAGTATAATATAATGTAGAATTATGTTTATATAAAATATTTACAATTACAGGTTGATGAACCCCACCTACATGTTCCCGCTTCTGGAAATCAACCACCTTTACTACCATTCCCACCAGGGGAAGAACGCATTCCACAACCTAATTATAATCAGCCTCCACCTAATGCACAACCACATAATCCTCCACTTCTACCAGATCCATATATGTCACATCGTTTACCAATGTATCCTCATCAGCAAGGCTCTCATTACGGTCCACCAAGATATGAAAGACCTCCTTATCAGCAACAAGGATACAGACCATCTCAACCACCACGTAATTTTAACGGACCACCAAGACCTCTTCGTGGATTACATCTTAGTAAGTAATATTATACCTTATATATATAGATACTATTTTGCAATATATATTCAATACAATATATGCATAAGTATGTACAGTATATGCATGAACATATTTAAGTTATTAAAAAAAAAAGCTACAGAAAAACGTTTTTTTGTCCATACTACAAACTTGTTTTTAATAATTTTTCTCTAGTTTTGATTATACATTGAGATTCGATTTTTTTTGCGTCGTTTATCCCCTGATCACGGTTGTTAATTAAGGTCTTACTGTATATACTTATTCTTCATGCTCTGGTTAGATTTAATTAAATATTATTATAGTTTTTGTTCTAATAGTCACTATATGAATTTCGATTTAGTTGGATACAGAGGTATACAACCACCACCACCAGGATTGGGAAGAAATGTACATAATGGAAATCCACCTGGGTAAGTAAAAATTCATTCCACCTTTATACAGTAAATGTCTACAATCTATTATAATTTTGTTATTTTTATTATTATTAATTAGTATTATTGACGATCCATTGGAGGCGTTTGAGAGAATGCTTAGAGAAAAAGATGAAAGAGATAGGAGGCTTGGGAAGCATAGGAGGAGAAGTAGAACACGATCAAGATCTCGTAGTTACACCAGATCTAGATCACGTTCTTTTAGTCGAAGATCACCATTCTTAGGTCGTATGAGCCGATCTCGTAGTCCTGCTAAAAGAAGACCATCATCAAGATCTCCATTACCATTAAGAGCACGCAGTCGTACTCCAAAACGTAGATCGAGAAGTGGCAGTTTCTCTATTAGCAGGTAATTAATGCGACATTGTTAATTAGAATTAACATATTTGTTCGTTTATAATACACACACAAATACTTATTTATAATTTATTTGTAGATCAAGATCATATTCACGAAGTCAATCTCCCAGATTGTCTATCCCTAGAGATAGAGATAGAGATAGAGATAGAGATAGAGATAGAGAGCGAGATAGAGAACGTGATCGTGAACGTGATCGTGATCGTGATCGTGATCGTGATCGAGATCGAGATCGGGATAGAGAAAGGGATAGAGAAAGAGATAGAGAAAGGGATAGAGAAAGGGATAGAGAAAGGGAACGAGAAAGAGATCGTGAGCGTGATAGAGAACGTGATAGAGAACGTGACAGAGATCGTGATAGAGATCGTGATCGTGAAATATTACCCAGATATAGGTCACCATTAAGATCACCACCAAGGTACGCTAATATTTATCTTATATTTATAAAACAAAATGTTTTTTTTTTTAAATTATTTTTTACCAATATTATAACATGTCATATTTTAGTAATAAATATATTCGTTGTTTTAATTACAGATTTCAAAGAGATCGAGATCGTGAAAGAGAACGTCCTCGATCACGAGAACCCCGGGATGGATACAATAGTTATTATAATGAATCTCCGGCGCATGAATATCAGTTCAGAGATCGAGAGCGTGACTTACCACCTAGAGACAGCAGACCAGTATCTAGATATCCAATAAGAAATCAACCATCCCAGCATAACATACCGCCGTTGTTGCCTCATCTAGTTACTGGAAGTCACCCACCACCACTTATGTCATTGGGACCTCCACCTTCGGACAGGAAAGACTATTATGATTCCTACAACAGGTATTTTCGCCTCAATAGTATTTTAATACATGTAAATGTTAAGCAAATCGTCTATCAACATACTTATGCTGTTGTTCTAATCGTACAATGGTTTTGAGTACATTACTAATAGAACACAAGCAATTTTAGTAATTTTATGATCACATTTTTTACAATTTATGTATGCAATAGCTTTATAAACATTTTTATTATTCAAATAATAGTAAAAATGTTGAAATTTATATAAATATATATATTTATATAAATACATATATATATATACGTGTGTGTGCACTTTGCACATAATAAATATGGGTTTAGAATATAAGTTTGATACATTCAATATATATGTTACTTCAATAATCGTTTATTTATATCAACGTATCAATGTTTTTTACATATTTATATGACAGTCTGATAAATTTTATCTGATAACTTTATTTTGAATTAATTCAAACTTGTGCAATTATTCTAATTACGTATATTAATTTGTATTACCATTATGCGTTATGCAATACTGGTACATAGAAAAAATCGTTTGTTGTGAAGAGAGCGTTGATAAATTAATAGAAGTCGTTATACACATAATTATATACAATTTTATTATTATCAAAAATAAGTAAAACAGAATGAAGTTCCATCTTTAAAGATAATAAGAATTAATATTTTATTCAGTACATATTATTTTATATTTCATAGTCTATTACAATTAAATATTATTAGGTGAATTGCAAATTCATGTATGTATACATACATGTACTGCCAACATTCTTCGAGCATTTTACTGTATATATTTATCCTGCTATATCTATAAATTTTGTATAAAGTAGGATCTATATACAAAAGTGTAGTTAATAATATAGTATTTTTTCAAAACTAAAATTTGATCATATATTAGCATATACAAATTTTAATATCAACAACAAAAGTTAAAAATATTTATGAGATAAAACATATATTACTTGTATTTTGAGATGTATTTATTATTTAAGGTAGAAAATTTCTTCTTTAAATATTAATTTCAAATATATGATGCATAGTATATATAGTACAAAATATTTAATAGAAAGCTTGCATCGAAAATTTCAATGAATAATAAGTTCATTATATATATATAATGAACTATATATATATATAGTTATAAAAATGATGTGCATTTTAATTTTTGAAAAACTATTTTTTAATAAGTAACAATACAGTTAAGTTCTTAAAATTTTACTAGATCTGTGATCATGTTCTAAACTGTGATAATATGCTTAAGAAAGTAACTGAAATTTAATTTTTACAAAATTGAAACGTTTTGTAAATTATAAGGTACTTGCAAAAAAATCTTTATTTGCATTGTAAAAGTGGCAGAGTAAGTAAAAATATTATATTTTTCAAGGAATGGTATTATAGGTTCATGAATGACAAAATGTGTGTACGCGCGTGTGTGCATAATGCACATATATATTCTGTTGTATTATTTTGTTGTATTTTTTGTTGTAAAGCACAATGTATGCTATATCGTATTTTTATTAAAACACAATAAGAATTTTTTAGAATGTTACGTATGAAATAGATCCTGTATTCTAAATATTTTTAGATTTATAAGAATGATTTTATTTAAATACTTGAAGATAATCTATATCTTCTCATATCTTATGAAAAGTATAATGACAGCTTTTTATTTGGTGATATATTGATTTCTTTGATTGATATGCTATACGTCTTTTTAAAGAACTGTATGTAAAGAACATATATGCATTATTAATAATCATTGATCAATAAGGTTTTATATTATGAGCTGAATTAGAACTCAAATTTGAGATAATGACACTGAGATTGTTAGTGCTATAATTTTTTAATTGTTGCTAATTTATATATTTATTAATTATTTAATTTTATATTATTATATGTTTCTTGTTATAAAACTTTAAGTATAGGAATAATTAGTAAAATTATTAGAATGAAAATAATTAAATATTTAATTACATTTAAGAAATTAATATAATCTATTTTATTAACTTTGTTAATTGAAGAATATATAATTAGGGTAATATTAATAATGGTATATATAACAGGTATATTTTTAACAAAAATTTATGAAATACAATAGCCTTTTCAATTATATATTCTACACAAAATTTGAAAGAATTTGAAAATAAATTACTTAAGTATATAAGTTTTGTATATAAATTTTATGTTATAAATGAAAAAGTCGACTTTTTAGAGATTTATAAGAAATATGAAATAAGTAAATATCTAATTTTATTCGTATAAATTTACAATAATTAGTATTATATGACTTTGAATTTCAATTATATCTATGTTATTATTATCTATAGTGTATATATTTATCTCTCTCTTTATCTCTGAGGATCATATTTAGTTTATATACTAGTTAAGGTACTGTACTGAATTACTCTGTATAATTTTACTTTGACATACTATTTTAGGAAAATTGAATAATGTTAAAATTGAGTATTATGTACAACAAACAACAGTTTGTTACGTTTATTTTCATAGATAATTTTTGTGTAATTTTATTGAACGTATTTATATGTTCTATTTTATTATATTAAATTTATAAAATATTATTTTATATATATAACACAAACTATTATTTTCCATGAAGCTACACATGTCATCATTAATTTAATCATTGTCATTTCATTGCATGTATATAACGTGTTATTATACATATATTAATATTGTTGTATAAAATAAGAATATATAAAATCAAAAAGTGTGAAAGAAGAAGAAAGAAGTAAGGAAAAATTTAATCAACATGGACCATCTTGGAGATTGCAGAAGCTACCCAGCTGATTGACACGTCTACATGGTTTCTGAATCAGGTGAATTCAGGGCCAAATCAACATTTGTAACAAAATAAAAGAAACATCTGTATTTTTGTTAAATTGCAGTGCTTGAAGCAAGAGACTGACCATGTTAAAAATATTTGTGGAACATAAATTACCACCAAGATAAAACTTACAATCTGGCTAACTTTTAAATAAGTCTATATTTTATTATATTTTGGTGAGTAAGTTTATTTTACAGAGAAATACTAGCGAATGCTGTATATCTAATAATAATATCTATGTATTTCTCTTGCTGCACTTAACATGTACAAAAAGTTATAAATGTTGGTTTAATCATTTCATGTATTTTTATGATAATTTATTCTATTATTTATAAAGCTTGAGTAACACATATCATTCTGAGTTATTATACTTTGTAGAATATTTTGGCTTTAAACAACAATTTTTCAAATGTGGATGAAATGATTTTGTGAAGTTTTATTTGAAAAAAAAAAAAAAGAAAATATTTAATTTATTGTCAATTACAACACAACACATTTCATCTGTTATCTAAAGTTTTGTATTATTAAAAGTTTTTATAGAGTACTTAGTAAAATGAAGAAGAATATGAAAAATAATGACAATAAAAAAAAAAAGAAATAACTTAACATATATTATTCTTATTGCATTTACTGTTAAAATTAAGTTTATAATTTTGATAAAACTCTCTGGATGAGATAAAGACATATTTATACTTAACATGACAGAAAATGCATTGTGATTAATTTTTACCCATTGTTAACATAATTCCCTTCTAAATTTATATATGACTTTTAAAGCAAAAGGTATTTAGTGAATGTGCGAAAATATTAAGGGTATATAAAATTTGTATAAAATAATTTTTTTACTTTGACATATATCAAGACTATATTATCGCAATTTCTTTTTATTATGTAATAGATACATGATCAGTTTTCTCTACTTTTTGTCAACAGGTATTCTGGACCTTCGCAACGTTTTGGCACTCCACTTCGAGAATCATCTCATAAACGATTTGACGATGTTGCACCTCCAGGAACTGAAGGTTATTATGATCTTTCTCCTCCAGGTGTTGAACACTTGGATAGACCTTTACGAGAAGATCGCGAAAGGACACGAATATTAAGAGATCAAGAGGATCGTGAACATTCATTGAAGGATCATGATACTGAAGATCGTGATAGATTGGCATTTAGAGATGACAGGTAAAATTCTTCAAATAGAAATAGATAATTATAAAAGAAAAAAATATTAATACAAGAGGAAAGGTTTAATAGTATTTATTTTATATATATATATATACATACATATCTTTATTCAGAGTTCGTGAACGCGATGATCGTGTAAGAGAAGATAGAGATAGAAGAATTGTAAATAGAGAACGAGAAGATCGTGATAGACCAGCATTGCCAAGAGACCATGATGACAGAATACGAGAAAAAGATGATCGAGATAGACGTGAAAAAGAAAAAGATCGCGATGATAGACATCCTCGTGATCGTCGTGACGAAGATAGACATGTAGAAAAGAAAGACTATGATAAAGATCGGTACGTTTCTCGCTATTCTATTTACAATTTTTGAAGATTATATACTTGAAAGATCTATCAATAAAAATAATATTCACAATTAATTATTATTATTATTTTAAATAAAATTTGAGCACACACACGTACACATAATTATATAATTATATAATAAAATAACATATATGTATGTATTACAGTTACAGGGACGAAAGGGATCGTCACAGAGTGGAAGACAAAAATCGTATACGAGATAAAGATAGACGTGATCGAGATTATGATCCTGAAAAGGATCGAGATCGTCATGATAGATATGAAAGGCGTTCTATAGAAAGAAAGAAGAATAGGAAGAGTCCAACTCCTTATTCACAAAAATGCAAGAGCGAAGCAAAGGATACATCACCTGAACGATTGAGAAAGAAAGAAAAGGAGCATGAAGAAAAAATAGAAGATAAGAAAAAAGAGAAAAAGATAAAGGAAAAGAAAAAGAAAAAGGATAGTGATGAGAAAGAAAAGAAAAAGAAAAAGAAGAAGGAAAAGAAATCAGGACAAAAGGAGATAATGAAAGAGGAGCCAATTAAAATGACGGAAAATGAGGATACTACATTTATAGAAAGTAAAACAGAAGTTACTTCACCTGTTAAAGTTGAAACTGTAAAATCAAATAACGAAGAGGATAACATAGATAACAGAATAGAATGTATACCTAATGAATCAATAGTTTCTTCAAAAGAAGAATTCGAAGATAAATCTTTGGCCATGAATCCTGAACCACCTGAATATAATGAGCCTAGTCCAGAAAGATTGGAACACACAGAATTTGGTACGAATCCACCTAATCCTAATTTTAAACCCATACCTGAATTAAAATCAGATATTAAACCAATAGATAATCTTTATAGTGGTTTGGATGACACTGAAATAAATACAGTCATTACAGAAACATATACTTTGTTGTCAGAAAATGAAGTAGAGGATAAAGAAACTATATGTGAAGAAAAATCGCCAAAGAAAGATGAATTTTTAGCTCCCGTACCAGAGCTATCAAAGTGGGAAAGAGATGATACAATAGAAAAATCAGACGATGTATGCGAATCTCCTACGGATAAAATGCAAATTGATGAACCAAAATCATTGAAAGTAGTTACTTCGGAAGTTTTAAAAAGAGCTGAAAATGCCATATTTCAAAAAGCTATTAATGCCATAAGACCAATAGAAATAAAAAAGATTAGCGAGAGTAGAAAGATATTATATCAAAATCCAGAACCAAAGGTGCTTGAAGCAGAACCAACTAGGGAACAGCGTAAAAGTGTTAATGTAACTATTAACGTTGGTAGAAATGAAAGAAATGTAGAAATAACAGAACCATTGAAAAAAGCTAAAATAGATCGAACAAAATTCAAACCAGTTCCTGAGACTTATTCTCCAACGCGTTTATCAGCTAAGGAGAGACTCGGAGACAAAGTTGAAGATAATAAAGAGAGAAAAATTAGTCCCATTAAAGGCTTTTTGGACAGACGAGAAACTAAAAGTGAAAATCAGTCTAGAAGTCGATCTCCAAAAAGTACTAGAGATAAAAGAATATCACCACTTATGGAAAGAAGAGTTGATTCTTCATTAGGTATATCAAGTACCGATCGTAAAGTATTTCTCGAAGAAAGAAAACGGGATAAGGAAAGGGGTGAACGTTCAAGAGATAGAAGTGATTTCAGACACGAGAGGCATGAATTAAGAGATACGAGAATGGATTCAAGGCAAGATTTTCGATCTAATAGAAGTGAAACAAAGGGAGAACGATCTGATAAAGATAGGGAGAAAGATCGAGAACGAGAAAGGAGAGGTAGAACACCACCCACGTCTGTATTTAAAAGAAACGAAGTACCTAAAGTTGGTATTGGTAAACCGAAAGATGATGAGGAAGATAGAAGAAGAGATAAAAAAGTTAGAGAGGATAAAAAGAGGAAGAAGGAACATCGTAGTCGTAGTAAATCAAAGGAACACAAGAAACGTAAAGAAAAGAAGCATAAGAAGGATAAAGATAAAAGTCAAGAAAAGAAACAAAAGCACAGGGATAATGTTATTTTGAAAGAAAAAGTTGATACAAGTGAGAATAAAATTAATTATGAGAATCCAGAACCTCCTCTTATAGAATCATTGAAGAAACAAAGAAAGAATCCTAGACTTGTCTCTGATCGTAAACGTAGCATTCTTGATGAATCAAGTTTTGAGCCCGATTACTCTGCGTCTGATTCTGAATCTGAACCTGAAGATGGTAAAATTATAAATTTACCTGTCAAAAAATTGAAACTTGAAGAATCAGAATTAGAAAAGGATATGGATATTAAACCATTGAAGAAAAGATCTAAATCTACTAGCAGCGAAGATACATCCAGCAGTTCTGATAGCACGAGTTCTGATTCTGATAGTTCTGATGAATCGCATAAAAAGAAGAAGAAGAAGCATAAGAAACATAAAAAGAAGAAAATTAAAAAGGATAGTAGCTCAGAATCTGATAGTTATTCTGATTCATCTGAAACAAGTAGCGATGAAGAAAAACATAGGAAAAAATCGAAAAAATCAAAAAGCAGAAGTAAACAATCTAAGAAGAAGAAAAAATCGAAACATAAATGACATCATTAGTTAATTTGGCACCTACTAATGAAATATTAGTAAACCTTATTTTTGTTGGTAAATATCTTTTAAAATTAAAACATGCATTGACAATTGCGTAAATTATTGACGAAAGTGACTAAAGTGTATTGTTCTCTGCATATCCATGAACTTTAATACTTTAATAGATAACTGCTTTTTGCTTTATGCATATATTAAATAAAAAGTTCAAAAAATTATTTGGACTTTAATATTAACTATTCAAATTTATCAATGAATTATTTATTTACGAACAAATTTTATGATCATAACGAATTCATGAACATATACAAAATAAATAAACTGTTATGTTTACAAGGAAATCATTTCCTTCTATTCGGTAATATTATATGGCCTTTAAGTAATTATATTCTGATTTCAATATTAAAACCCTATATATCATTTATAAGAAGAGATGTACATTATAGCTGTCAGTAGCTCATAATATTCTTAAGATTTCCAATAATGGTATTGCTTAAGAACACTTATCTTTAAGATTCCTGCTATCTCAATGTTATATTGTACTTTCATAATGTAATATCTCATATATATATATACATATATATACATATATATACATATATTACATATATGATGTATTATATATATATTTATATTACATATATGATGTATTATATATATATATCTAAATATATAAGATATCAGAAAATAAAAAATAAAAATTCTTTTAATGCCTTTTAAAATTTATTTATACATTAAAACCTAATTTTTCATGTATACTTTAATATAATTATATGAAATGTAAAAATTTTCAAATTATGTACTCATTAGAAAGTAATAATAATAATAATAATAATATAATTAATAATATAGAAAAAACTTAATCAGTACAACAAAAAAATACAATTTAAGAAATAAATAAATACAAGTTATAAAGTAAGCAAAAGTGTTGGAGTTTTTATAAATACGAAAGCAATGAAAATAAAATTAAAACTATATAAGTATTTCTATCTTAATCGATATTATTTATTTCGATTATAATGCAATTTTCAGCATATCATTTTAAATTTAAATTTAAGCATCTACACAAAATGAATTTAACGTTCTTATAATTTATATCTATTATAAATTATTAACAAACCAAATTACTAATATGTCAGGTTCATATATAAGTTTTACAAATGCGATAGAAAAATAAACGTGCCTACTAAAGCAAATTTCATCAATATACATGTATATGAATGTTTTTCATGTATTTTTCATATTCTTTAATGTATCTATTACTCCACAAAGCAAGGGTAACTTTTTACTTGTATCAGTTTCCTTTATTCCCAAAGCTTGTGCTAATAATTTTCGATCATAAGGATGTTTTGAAAGATCACATTCTACAATGAAAAAAATTAATATATATTAAACATTGTTGTATGTACTTCCTCGAAATATAAATTAAATGATCATTTAATATATTTTTTGTTTTCTACCTGAAACAAATACGGTTGAACTATATTTAAATCCCATCCAATCTAAATATTCGCGAACAAGTTCATTGAAAATAACAATATCAGATGATTGTTTTGATTTTTGTAACATACTTTCTGAATTGGAATTATCTAATAATTTAAAAACTTCAGTTCGCATTTCGGCCTTTATACGACCAAGTTCTCCACCAGCTTCCAAAGATTCTCTTACAGCTAAAGAAACATGACAAAAATACATAATAATTATGTTTTATGTTTTATGTATTGTAACTTATGTAAAATATATTTCTACAAGTTATATACAATGTTACAAAGTGTTTCCTAATTTCTAATGCATACCATTTACTAAATCTTTTTCTGTAGTCATTTTATTGATTTTTGTTAATCAATGCATATATAGATATATAATACACACGTGTAGATAATAAATGTAATTAAAAGTTTTAAATAAACCCCCAAAAATATTATTTAAAACAACCTCCAAATTATTCTGTCAATGATAATCAAGCATCATAGAGATCTATTCTCGCATTAACAGTTGTACAGTGTTGCCACTTAGCGGATATTAGAAAAACTAAAATTAAAACAAACCTTAAAATTAAATAGAATGATAATAAGAAAACGCCAATCAACGATTTTTCTTTATCTATAAGAGATTTCATAGAAATCCATCAAAAATATTAGCGAATATTTTTTCTTGTTTATAGGTGGTACATTTTCGAACGTATCTCATTAGTTTTAGCGTGGCCTATTTAATCCCCTCTTGCGCTTTACCATCGTCTTTACTTGTCCCCTGCTACAGTAACGTCTTTCTGCTACTTTGACGTTTATTGGATAAGTGAATTTGTTTCGTGTACACCGAGTTTAAATTATTGTAACAATCATATATAAGGAAATATTTAAAATTTCTATTTCTTTATTTATTTATTCGTATGCCTTGCTTAAGCCCGCATCATTTTAAATCTTCCATGAGTAAGTTATTTATTGATTTCAATACGATACTTATTAACATGCGTCAATATTCTCAATCTCGTAAATATACATTATCAAAAAAAAAAAAAAAAAAGAATATTTTGATCGTTAGGTTTTGAATTATAACAAAAATTGAACAATTAAAAATGATTAACATATTATATTTACTATTAAATTTAATCTTATTTATATTTCCCTAAAAATGTTCTATAATTCGTGAAGTTCTCAATAATTTTTAGTAACAAGGAGTTATAAAATTTTAATTACTATGTAAATAATCTTGAAATTATATCTTTAGCGTTGATACATTCTATAAAGCATAATTGTTTATATTCCAAAATAAGTTATCAAATTTCGTTGAGCTTACAGGTTCTTTTTTCATACGGTTATTCATGTGTACACTAAATAAAGCTTTTGACACAAACGTTTAAACTATAGTGTATAAAGAAATAATATTTATAAAAGTAGATATTATAAAATGTTAAATCTAATCATATATAATTATATATATATATATAACAGAAGTTCAATTTAATCTAACCTCTGTATTTTATTAAATATTATCAGAATATTATAGTATTTTAATAATACTATATTTTATAATTAATAACCTATGTTTTTTTTTACAAAATATATATTAATTATAATTTTTAATATATTACAATATGATCAATTTGACTGTTACTTTACTAGAGAAGTTAATATCTAAAAAAATTAATATTTAATGAATGTGTGTGTGTGTGTGTGTTAGTAATGATCTATACTACTTTATGCAATGTAATTGCGATAAATATATTGTTGGTTTAAATTACAGATGTTGACATTGTCTTCCCGCAGTTGTTTGTAATGCAAATATTCTTCCTTGACCTGAAGCCTACAAGATGGTTTTCATCTTCAAGTTCTAATTTTAGCTGAGAGTAATGTAGACACATAAACAAAAATTAAATTGTTCACAAATGGCACAGAGAATTCACTGTTACATCGTTTATGAATAAGTATGAAATATAATTTCTAGTTTCTTATTAATTAAAAAACTCAACAGAGTTAATTGTACTATCTCTAAATATAACATAACACGTTTTGAAGTAGTTTCAAAATATTGGTTTTTCTTAGTTATATTTTATAATGATTAAAAAAGATTGACAAAATTATTTTTATACAGACTGAAACGAAATTGGATAATTTGGTGGTAATGCGGGGATGTGGATCTGTTTTGATTTAATAGGAAGCCGAGAAGGCTTGGGTGCTTCCATTTCATTCCTTATACTTCTATATTCAATTTCTAACAGTGCTGATGCTAGTTTGACAAATGCAGATACATCAAATATACCTCATAATACTGTCACGTCAGATATATCATCACCAACTGTTACGCATCATGAGAATGACGAATGTAGGAATGTGACCACTGATGATAGAGCAGGTACGTATATACATTTTAATTAACGTTAATCTCAATTTTGTACAGTTTTGCTTTGCTTATGTGGTTATACACATGAATACAAATAACAATGTATATACATAAATTTTTCTAACATCGTAGTTTGTGACGGTAGAATATAAATCATTCTAGTTTATATATTTACTTTTGTGTAATGTTTTCAAATTCTTCTAAGGCCACTTTCTATCGTTAAAAAAAACCACTTTTTATATTTCCTTTTAATCATATCTAATTTATTAAATTTTACAAATATACTACTATATAAATACAGGATGATCAATGCAACGTGTGCACCGTTATAACTTCCAAAATATGAGTTGCAAGAAAAATATTTTAAATATAAAAGTTACATGGTTTGAAATGTTACTCTATGTAGTGCGTTAATTTTTTTTATAGGTGAAGGCGTTTCAAAGATTTCAAGGACAACTTTGTTTTTAAACCACTTGCGCTATAAACACGTGCCACGCACGTAGAGATGTTTTTGTTCCATTATCGCAAGCGACGTCTACACCACGTTGATATAAATTTATCGGAACAATTGAAATAACGTGCAGTCAGCTAACGCGTTTTAAATAGAGAGTTAAATCGTAGCGCAAGTGGTTTAAAAGAATACTATATTTTTTATACCACAATATGGTCGAGTATGAAATTCTGAGTAAAAAAGTATTGACCTTTATTAGCCTTAAACCTAATAGCTAACGAGTAACTTTTTTAAACTATATAATTTTTGTATTTAAAATTTGTTTGTGCAACGCATATTTTGGAATTTATAACAGTGCACACGTTGCGTGGATCACTCTGCATATACTACTCTTCACTACTTTTCTTGGGACAGTTTCTTTTATTAATATTTCATAGGTTCTGGACTGTCAGTGGTCAGCCATGGAACTGGCCACCCTCATTCGCCAACAGTGCCTCCAACATTTCTCCACGGAGTTCTTACCTGCCAACCCTATCAAGGAATTTATGTGAACCATGTCTATTTTCAATTAGCAAATGTCTTCTTCCTATTGTCACACCTTGCACCAAGTGGCATACATGGTGTCCTCTATTTAAGGTGCACTCTGCTCGTGGGCTGTGCCTTTCTTGCTTTGTGGGGCTGGACAATAGCTTGCTGGCTGGACGTCGTGCTCTGGAATGCTCTCTTTGTTGTCATCAACTTCGTCCATGTATGCACGCTTCTTTACAAGCTCAGGCCTATCAAGTTTTCAAGGGAAGTTGAAGAGGTAAGTAAAATATAATAGAGAAGGCTATAATGACTTATAGAGCAATGCGTTACAATATTTTATTTTGCACATTTAATATTTATGCAGTGTCCTAAGAATAGATCTGGGTATAGGAGAACATATCGTTTTAAATAAACTCCTATGTTCAGGTCTGTTTTAATAGTATATAAATTGACAACTGGTTTTACTAGGAATTGATTAAGTTATTTTATATATTAAAGGGTTTACAAAAATATTACATTCTGTATATAAGATGTTTCGTATTATTTCATAATATTAGAGATAATTAAGTTTTTATATTTCATTATATTTTTCAAATATATACCCAGTAAACACAAAACGTTAATATGACGTTCAATTTAGATTATGTTTTTGACAAAAAATTTTTACGTAGGATATGTCAAAAATCTGACGTAGAATCTTGCTGTAAAAATTATGACCTTAATCTGACATAAAATTTACATCACGCTTTGATGTCATTTCGATGTCATAATTTTTTCATATTATTTATGTCATAAATAAGCCATACAATTTCATAGGTGTAAAATCATTTGTTGTATGTTATGTTAAATATGACATAACTTCTTTGGATCCTGTGCACATTGTAATTTACATAATACTTTTAATATTATTCTCTACTCTCTACTCTCCACTTTCTTTTTCTCTTTCTCTTTTTTACTTCAACTATTACTACTACTATTTTTTAAAAATTTGAGTCTGAAGAGGCTAACATCAGGTGTAAATAATACTTTTATGTATAACTGATATAATAATGAAGTGATGACTATTTTGGTTTTTTTTCTTCAACTTAATTACTACAAACTCAGAAAATTTACAAATATCAATACCAATATTAATATTTTTTTATTGTAATGTCTATATATATTAACTAAAGTTGGAATTGTGAAAAGTGAACCATCACAGCGTGGTTGACATTTAGGTCAAAACAGCATTGAGGACGATTAGTATTTGAATTGGTGACCTCGCTCGAAAAACAACCATAAAACCCAGTGGCAGCACAACGGTCAAATCAATTTTCATTTTTCTTTTTTTTGTCAATTAAAGGACGTCGAATTTACGTCATATTAATGTCAAGTGGACATCAAATGGACATCAAATGGACATCAAATATAATTCATATTTACTTAAAAATTATTCGTCAAAAAGTGCAAAATAGGGACCTAAAAATGACTAGTTTCAGAACCAATTTCTTACGTTCAAGATTATTTTTCATGACGTCAAATTGAGATCATTTTTACGTAAATGTGTTTACTGGGTAGTTATCTGAACATGTATCACAGAAGTACATATATGTATATATTTAAATCATATAAAACAAAAAGTAGATTGTATTGTATTGCATAGTTTAAAATATGTTTGAAAATGATGTATAGTTATGGTTTGCATAACATAAAAATTTTTAGCGATTAGACTTTTGTTCAGGAATGCATAGTTGTAGATTGTAATGTGGAAATTTTTTTCAAATGTGCATTTAAAAATTCCAACTGATCAGAACTTTTTTTCAGAAATATTTTATAATTATTTAAAGTACATATTTAATTGATTTTGATCATTTATTATATGATAATGATTTTTTGATCTAATTGAACTAACATAAGTTTTGAAAACAGTTGGAAGAATTAAATATCTCTATTATAATGTAGATAACTCTAGACAGAGCTAAGAAATGTAGTTTGTAATAATTTATAGCTATTATTAATATTGTAATTCTACTGTTACTTAAATATAGTATATAAAGCATGCTATACATTTTATTTTATTTTTTTTTTAATTATGTAAACATTTTTTAACTTACAAGGGCTCAGACAAGTCGTACCCCTCCAGATTTTTTTGAAACTTTACACACTTGTAGATGTTGATTAGTACTATTAAGTAACGCTAATATTAAGGTACAATGCTCAACTCTTTTCGAGATATCGACCGAAAAAATTTGAATAAATAACTGAATATTCATATATACCTGTTTATTGCTTCATCTAACACAAACTGTCGATAGCCAAGTAACTAAGGGCACAGGTTCGTAATCGTGGTGACACGCGTGTTCAAGTTTTTTTAATTTTTTTTATCTCGAAAAGGGTTGAGCGTTGTACCTTAATATTAGCGTTACTTAATAGTACTAATCAACATCTACAAGTGCGTAAAGTTTCAAAAAAATCTGGGAGTGTATGACTTGTCCGAGCCTTTGTTAGTTTTATAACGATTTCAGGAGTAATATAGCAATTTTTAATAAATTTTATATATATAATATATATAGATAAGTTTTAGTTAAGTTATAATGTCTATTACACATATATATTAATGATCTTTAAAAACTGTAGCAATGTTACTTAAGAAATTTTATTTCATATATATACAAACAAAAAATATCTCATACTTAGTTTTTGATATACAGGTATATATTGCTGTATTCCAGCCATTGAGAGTATCACGTCATCAATTCAAAAAAGTTTTAAATTGTATGAAGATCATAAGACAATTAAAATATCAAGAAGTTTACGCTCAAGAGAAAGTAACAAAAGTTGACTCCTTATCATTGGTGTTGTCAGGAAAGTGAGTATTTAATTTTTCATTATTAAGAAATAAACAAACAAAAATGAAATTTTTTAATAGAAATAATATTATAATTTAAGTTATTATTATATATAAAATTATTTAAGCAAAGATGATGATTTGATTTTGTTTCATTATAGATTAGTTGTATCACAGAATGGAAGAGCATTGCATATTGTCTTCCCACATCAGTTCCTGGATTCTCCAGAATGGTTTGGTGTATCTACAGATGAATATTTCCAGGTATTTTTATTTTATTTTACATATGATCTATATAATACATACAACCAATTATTACCCAGTTAACACAAAACGTTAATATGACGTACGATTTAAATAATTTTTTAAAAATTACGTAAATCGTACGTCATATTAACGTTTTGTGTTAACTGGGTATTTATATATATATATATTAATGATTCATTTTACTCTATAGGTATCTATAACAGCTATGGAAGAATCAAGGATATTATTATGGCACAGAGATAAGTTAAAATTAAGCATTATTAGTGATCAATTCCTGCAGGCAGTTTTTGATCATATCCTTGGCAGAGATGTAGTTAAAAAGTTGATGCAGGTAATTCTTTAATAATCTTTTCATATTATTATAATAAAAATACAAATCAAATTAGATAAAAAAAAATAGATAAATTTGTACATTTATTTAACACGTTCGCGACGGGGCCTGAATTCACTGGCCGCACCGTGGGGCGGGCTTGTTTTTCGTGCTCGATCCCATCGGGCGGGTATATGGTATAGAAAGATCGCAATACAGCTACTTTGCGGGACAGCAATAGTAAATTCAAATGAGCATTCTCAAATTTAGGGAAAAAATTATTGATAAACTGTTAATAACTGAAGAAATATCAGTAAGGCAAATAAAGGATAGCAACGTTCATTTTATAAACAGATATCCGGGCATTGCAAGGAATGTTCGTAAGCGCTGCAGGGAATGTACCACCGGTGGCTCATCCCGTCCCATAGGACAGACAAGAATGTACCACCGGTGGTACACCCCATCGCGAACGTGTTAAGACGTAACAGAGAATAATAATATATTATAATTATAATGCAGGTTAGTGAAACAATGGCTGCTAGTAGTCATCAACAACAAAATGGACAAGTTATTGGTCTTGGCAGCATAGGGACGTTAGAAAATGACCTAGATACTAAACTATTTGTCGTTAAAAAAACGGGTGATAGTCAGGGGATCACTGCTCTTATCAGTCGTCAACTTCAAGGTAAAAATGATTGAATTATGTAGAAGCATGTTTATGTGTTAAAGAAACAATTTATGTTTAATTGAAGGCCAATAGTTTATATGAGCAATATATTAATTCTTTATAAAAACTCAGGATTTAACGTAATATTAAAATAGAATGAATTTTTGAAACAAGAAAGTAACAGGATCCTTTATGACAAAAAATTATATACACATTTAGGTGTTTAATGGTGCTTTTACATTTCTTTTTATTTTAACTAACTTTTTTTGTATAAGGTTAGTGTTAATTTATATTAAACATTATCAGTCCTTAGTAGTAAACATATTATAGATGTTTTTAATATATAATACATTTGTTAGAATATATTTTAAATTTCATTGTATTATAAATACACACACACACAACTGTGTTATACACTTAATTTGATATGATTTTTATATAGCATGTCATTATGCATGTTAAAATATGTTTTCCCTGTTAACTTATATGGGTATGATTGATTTTTTCTGCATATTTGATACACATCCTTTTTTTTCATTATAAATACTTTTTATTAGAGTACTTTGTTCTTATATTATATTGCTTTCATATCTTTTTTATTAACATGAAAAGTTGACAAATTAGTATGAAATTTTTCTATTATAAAGGGAACACTATAAAATTTTTTGGAATGATTAACTAAATAGTTAGGCAAAATATTTATTACCTTGCAGTTATTGTTTTATGTACTCAATTTTTTAATTTTGCATCAATTTTGATTTTGCTTTGGATAGAAGAAAGAATGCCGCTGCTGTACATGAGCCAAGAAGTACTACATAATGCCTTACATCATACAAATCATCTGTGCGTGCCTTATACATGTCCTTTAAATCCTGTTCAAAACAACGTTCAGTCTTCCTTATAATGTTTTTGCGTACAAACTGTGCCTATATTTAGCTGGTTTGTGTGCATTGCATATATTATGTTTTTGAAACGAGCATACTACACATCTTGCACGATTCTGACAGAATGACTTCATTTGTTCTTTTCTCCTGATTATTGTATACAGGTAGGTCCCTCTTTAAACATCTGTCCTATATATATATATATATATTGTTTATACTTTTAAATATAGATCTAAGAAAATAGTTACTAATAATTTTAGTGTTTATCAGTATTGATTCATTTTAACAGCTTGTATGTGGTATTAAGTATTTTTAGAAAATAGCTAAATATATATATATATTCTTTTTCATTTAATTTAATTAATTCAAATACATTAGCTGAAAAAATATCATAAACGATATTATTAATATTGATTTAAAATTATGTGCATGTGTGTGCATTATTATCAGTGTTCGATAAAGGCTTGCGAAACATGCATTAACAAACAACGTAGGCATAATTTTGGTCATTTTCAAGTAATTATTTAAGATATAATATTTATATTTTTAATTTTATGTATTAAAATGACTGTGAAGTAGATTATTTACTATAGGTAATGTTAATTAATTAAATGACTTTTATTTAGTATTTATATCAATCAAATTAAAGTTTGAGATTCATTTAACGAAAGTAAACATAAAAATTTGTATGCGATATTGTATTTAGTCTAACAAAGTCTTCAATTTCTATTTTATAAAAAAATTTGTAATTTTGTTATAAATTTGCAGCTGCAGGTGATCTAAATGCTTGGAGATTGGGAAGAATTGAAGAGACTGATCATGAAACACCTGTTTAATGATTGTTAAATTGATGTCATCCTCGACAGTCAATACGATATATTGGTCTTTTTATGTAATGCAGTTATGATGAGACAATATTCATCATAATCTTCATGGAATGATGTGCTGTGCGTGGAACAATTGAACATTCTCTTGCTAATCTTTAATTTGTTTCACGATTAATCAAATTTATTAAGTGATGATAAAAAAAAGTAATTGTTTACAATATAATAATACCACCATTATAATTTATAATAAGGTATACAAGTAACATTACTTTATGCTTCCACTGTATCATAAGGTATTATGAAAATTTGTGTTGTCTCAAAGGATTAACGATCTTAATTTATTTATATATTTTTATTTAATTATATATCACATTTTATTAAGTAACAAATACGATTTCACAAATACAATAGAATGAGCGTTGTTCGATTGCAACGGCGTAACTTCTATAACATGAAATATTAAATTACAGTCTATAACTGATAGAAGATAGAGAGGCCTATGAAGGAGGATTGCTTTCTATACCCAAAAATAGTGCCTTTTTACTTCCAATTTAATTTATAATTTCGAAATATGAAAAATATATACAGTACAATTGTATAAAATATCGTTATATATTTATTCAATATTTTTTAAATAGAAATTTTTCCAATATTACTATAATATCATGTATGAGAAAAAAAAAAGATGGTCACAATCTTGTTGAATAATGTATTCGTGATTGGAGAGTATAAATGAAGTTACGCCATGAATGCGTAAGAATATTACGAAGTGGAACACATAGCAAATGTCTAAACCTTTATACCGATATATTGCTGATATAGGTAAATTATTGCCTATAAATTATGAATGTTAATAATGTGAAATTATCAGAGATACTATAATAATATTAATGATCATGTTGATCAAATTTTCTCAGTATAAAATTATCAGTATAAAAGACTTATTCATTTCATTTTGTGATCATAATCTTCTATCATTGAAATTAGTTATTAATGGATGAAACAATAATAAGGCCAATTGTATAGAAGGAAAAGAGAGATAAATGTTTTACTATTTACCAATGTATGTCAAATAAGAAAGTCTCAAATAACTGCTTTGAAGAACAAGACACGATTAAAAGATAATTTTAATGGGAGAACAAAAAAAAAAAGAAACTGCAGCATTTTTTCTGGAGTTTAAAGTGGAAATCTCAGGTTTCGATGTTGAAACGATTTCAGTAAGTGAAAAACACAAAAAAAAGTTATATCAGAGACAGTATCATCTAGTCTTTATAAATCTGCATTAAACCAGTTTCAAAGTCGTTGATATCGAAATCATGCACACAGCTAAGGTTGTAATACATACTTTAAGAAGACTTTTTATATATAAAAACATAGTTCTGAACACAGTTCTATTCCAGAAATGTATTGCCAGTTTAAATCATTGCATAAAAAATGACATTGTTTTGTCGTAAACAAAGTATACTTGCATATAATTCTTCTAACGAAACGAATGAATTTATTCTGCAAAGAAAAAAAAAAAAAGAAATAAAAATTTTCCTTTCAACGATATATGTTATTCATGAAAGGACGATACAAATCTAATGTACTTCTTTTTGCATATAATTTATATATAAAAAAGCCATTCTGTCAATGTATTACAGTTATATGTTACGTAACTTTGTTGTTTATTGTTTTCTATTGTTGTTATTATAGTTTTGTATATGTACTTATTTTCATTTTATAGTTAGGTAATAAATATGTGAATAATAAAATATGGAAGAAAAATACGTATCATATTGAATACAATACTGATTGACTAAATAATGATATGAATAAAGTTAGTTTTAGAAAATTATTGCTTTGTTATTTTCAATTCCAATATATTACATTTGACATACATACTTATTTGACAAAATATATTATATTTTAATTAAAAACATGTTTAATCCTTACTTTGTCTTATTTGAATATATATACATAATCATTTATTATTTTATCTATTATAGATAAATATATTTTTTATATAGTATGTCATATATATTGAATAAAGATAGATTATAATTTCAAGAATCTATCGTCACGTGATAGTGGGCTTGATACAATTTTATTGTTTGGATATTTCTCTGTGTGTTGTCATAATATATAATGTACGAACTTGCGAAAATGAGTTATAAAATTAAAAAGAATTCAAATTTGCTATGAATGAAGTGAAAATAACGCGATTAAAAAAAAATAAACATGGAGTTACCTTATAATTTTTATCCAATATAAAGTTCTAGGTTATGTTACCTCTTAATTGTTTTAATAATACCAAAAAATACTGAATGTATACACATTCATTTTAAAAAGATAATAACTATCAGTAATCTTTTACAATTGGAAAAAATAATTAGAGTTAGCAATGGGAATTGGATAACTCTAAGAGAAATATTACTTTTATTTAGTACAATTAATTATTTTAATGTAAAATTTATAGAGATAGTTTGTTTTTATGTTTAAATAAGTAATAATGTCAATAATAGATTCAAATCGATTAATTAAACCAGAACTTTTATCAGAATATGAACTTTGTCAAATATTAAAGAACGTGAGTAACATGTCAACATTAACTTAAGTTTAAAAAAAATATATATATATAAGTATATATATTTATTTTTCCTATACAATATAATATTTCTAATTTTATCTTGCTTGTTAAACAGAGATGTATTGAAATAACAAATTTCGAAAAATTATCAAAAACTGAATTGATAGAGTTATACAAACGAGTTGCTATGCCATTACCCCAAAGACAAACTAGGAACAAAAATTGTAAAGAAATAAATAAAAATAATTTAAATCAGAAGCCTATGTTAGAGTCGTGTGACAATAATATAACAATACAGTAAATATTATTTTACATATTTGTAGAAAAAATTTAATATTATATTATTAATTTATAAATTTACTTTTTTTTTTAGGGTTTCTGATAAACATGACAATATAAGCTCTACAAACTTATGTGAAAAAAGAAGAAGAGTATTTCAGGGAAATTTAATAGAATCAAAGCCATCAACGCATGAAACTAAATCAGTATTAAAAAAAGTTCGTTTATCTTCTATTTCACAAATGGAAACTGACTCCAATGGAATTAACAAGTATGAAATTAAAGAAGAAAATGAAGTATGTTTTGATATATATATATTTATTTTATTAACATCTTTTTATTATGTTATTAAAATAATTATTCTTACGTTTTAGGAATCAACTTTGCCACCTACAAGGAAAAGGCAAAAAATTACATGGCCCTAAAATCTCTAATTAATAAGTGACATACAAACTTTCTTATTTTAATTTTAAGAATTTAAAATTTGTTTTTTGCTATTGCATATTTTATTCTTATTACAAAAAAAATGAACTGTATGTGTGGTAAAATAATAGAGTTAATCTATTTATAAGAATAGAATTATAAAAACTATAATGTAGAACTGATGTATCTATTCTTAGTTTAACCTTATAATTTGTATAAAAATTGAATTATACAAAAAGAAAAAAAAATAAGATATATTATAGATTATTTATAATTTTATATATCTTATGTTATATCAGTGTCATGTATCAATAAATTAACCATGTAAAAGAATTTCGCGCGATTTTTAATGCTCGGTCGATAAGTTATCAGCGTCATCTAATGCACAAAGTTTTGATTAATCCTTAAAGAATGCCCCTAATGATAGATAATTTTAATACACGCACGAAACTATTACTGTAAAAAGCGTCCTTGCAAATTGCTCTGTAACCAGCTTATTTCTCGATATTTTTTACAAAAAAATTACAGAATGTCATTCGATTGATGCTTTGTAATATGCAAAAAATTTGAATATATTTACTTCAACCAAATCTCTGAAAAAAATTCGTAAAACGAGTGAATTTTTTCACCAGTTATACCATAAACCCTTCATCCCCCTCGCAACAATATCTCTGAATGACAATTATTTTTTTTTTAGACACTTGCATATTATATTTTGTAAAATGTAAAAAAAAAATTACATTGATTAACCCTTTTAGCACCGAACGACGATATATCGTCGTTCGATGCACTTGCCAAGAATACCAGCGACGATATATCGTTGCGCCTCCGTTGGGGCCTTATTGTATTCATCAGAAGAGGTCTGTGTTTCAAAATAACTTTATAAAATGTTAAAATGGTTCATATTCGATGCAACACAAGTGAAAAATTGTTATTAGATTAAACTTTTTGTTATATTTTATGCTGATTAGTGCCGCGGGTCTGTATATGTTAGAACGATAAGATAGAAACGGGATATCCCTCGGATATTTGTCGACACGGGATAGTTTCTTTGGACCGTTATCGCAATCTTTATGATGTTTATTATAGTTATCGGAATATTCAAGTGGGATGCGTGCATCGACTCGGCAAGCCTAAAATCTTTTTCAGTCTTTCTTGATCCTTCTAATGTGCAGTCAGTATTCAAAACCATCAAAGTTTTCATAGAGACACAATTAGCAGTAGTAAATTTTGTCAGTTTTGTTGATACCTTCTTGAAAAAATTATACCCTGTTACGAACATGGATGACGCAGAATATAATAACACTTATATTTCTTTTAGTGACGTATTACCAGCTGCACGATCCACTTGTGTAGTAGATCTGTCTGACGCTTGCCGTGCATCATAGCGTTATCCTTCCGTTTTATTATCCGACTTCTGTTATTGTATTGCAAATGATTGCAAAATGCAATGTCTATATATTATACTAAAAGATGTATATAGAGCTATGACCAAATGATGACTTTTTTTATGTGCAATAACCATTTGAAAAAGAGAAATCACTTTGTACGATTTTTGTTATGTCTTATGTTCATGTTATTCTTATGATTTTCAACAAATAATAAAAAACAATTCGTATCGTTTTATTCTCCCTTTATTTCCGAATATGCTGCTTTTTATATTTTGTAAATATCACTTCTACTTTCGTTTTTACGAGCATTTTCGTAAACCTCTGCAAATTCACCGATTCGGCCCGTTTTCTTCGCTTATGCACGTTTTTTTCGCTGGTGCTAAAAGGGTTAATAAGCTCTTTTACAAATGTATAAATTTAAATTTTATTTAATATAAAATAAATATTTTTTTCTGTAAATGTATCTAAGAGAACCCAGTTAACACTAAACGTTAATATGACGTTCGATTTACGTCATTTTACATCAAATTTTTTTTAACGTCATTTTACGTCAAATTTTTTTAACGTCATTTTACGTCAAATTTTTTTAACGTCATTTTACGTCAAAATTTTTTTTTTACGTCATTTTGAAAAAACTGGGAATATATTGATGATTTATAAATTGAATCTTTTTTATTAATAGATTTAATAAATATTAAAATATCGTGTGCTTATTGAAAAATAAAAAAATCAGAAGTAAAAAAGAAATTGCGATAAAGTCATATGTTGAAACTAGTGTAATTGTAAAGTACACATTATAATCTTACAATCAAAATGCAAGTGTTTCACGATAAATCGTGTGTGTGTTTAGTATTCTTCGTGCGGGCTAACTTAACATAGCGGAAGTGTTACACTTGCAGCTGCGATCAAAACCCACTAAGTGTTACGCAATGGCGAAAGCAATACTTGTACAGAGAAATTATTGACCATTTCTTTCATTATTAAATATTTAATTTTACTTTTAATTTTAAATCAAAAATGAATGAATTATTGAATGAATTATTGAATGAATGCTGTATACAACTATATCGTTTGCAAGAAATAATGTTGATTGAAAAAACATCAGGGTGAAGAATTCTGTATAAAAACATATGCAAAATTGAATTAACTTTTAATAATTTTCTTAATTTTTTACCGATTTACGAGTTAAAGATTTTTGTATTCTTAGATGAAAGTTCTTTGTGCGTAAATATTTATTATAAATATATAGGAGAGGGATATGAGAATAGTTCAAAACGAGAGCGAAACTTTTCCTGTCTCATGCGATACACGTCACGTACTCTCATTTCAAACTGTTTGCAATGCAACAAGGGATGCTATACACGTTTCACGAATGACCACCCCGTTGTCCCTATAAATACGATTGTCACTGCTTACTCGAACGTCAGTCTCTCTAAGCACATCTGCGAAATCATAGGATTACATTCAAGTAAAATAAAAACATGGCTAATAAGGTGAGAATATGCAATTAAATGAAATATCGTGACAATAAGATTTACAATCTTTACATAAAGTAAATTAATTACAAAAGAAAAAAAAATCTAGGATAATAAATAAAACTAAAAAAAACTTTTTAATCCTATTTATATTCTTCATTTTATTTCCAAGTCATAAATCTAAAAAGAATTTTTTCTGATTGAAAAGAAGTAAAAAAAAAAAACAAAGCAAATCATAAATCAATTGAAGAAAGTATCTCAAAAATCGAAGAAATTAATATTTGAAATATGATTTATCGATATATGATATGATGTATTATCGGTTACAAAAGTATCGTTTTTATTTGAAATAAAATTACAGATTACATATAACCGATTGATTTTATTAGTCTCTGAGAATCACGCGCGATCACATCACACTCCGATTACTTGTGTCGCAACTCACTTTGGGAAGTACTTGTAAAGCGATGTGAAACTTTCGTCCTTTTCGTATTCGAATCAATTCACTTTCAAAAACAACGCGTCTTGCATAAGTTATATAAGGAGAAACGGTAGCCTTGTTACTTTTCATCAATTTAATGTTATTGCTATATTATTAAATATTATTCTTAAAATTAGATCTTAACTAAAAACAAAGAAATCTGATTTTGATGAAGAATTAAAAATATTAATAAACAATATTAAATCATTTTCAGTTGATCATCCTCGTCGTTATGGTAGCTGGTACATTCGTTTTATGTAACGGTGGTGCTATTCCATTACCTGTTGCTGCTGTAGCACCAGCAACGGATTATGATCCTCATCCACAATACACCTACGCTTACGATGTAAGCGACAGCTTGACGGGTGATTCGAAGAGTCAACACGAAAGCAGAAATGGAGATGTTGTTAGCGGCAGTTATAGTTTAATCGAAGCTGATGGTACCAGACGAGTCGTCGAATACACAGCTGATCCAATTAATGGATTCAATGCTATAGTCCATAGGGAACCTGTAACTCTTATCAAACCTATTGTTCCTGTTCCTCCTGTTGCTCCAATTGCCTATCGTCATTGATGGATTTTATCTATCCTTGTAGATAAAGATTAACCTTTTGCACTATAATTGTTTTTCTGGTTTGTTCTCAACAAACTCTGATTGAATTTTTGTGGTTTTGATATCATATGTTAGGTATGAAAGTAATTGGTTACAGTTATTTAAAGTTTATTGTTATATTAACAAATGATTGACTTTTATGTACAAAGCATTTTTAAAATAAAACTGCTTCCAACTTATTTGTTTTATTAACTACCCAGTGAACACTAAACGTTAATATGACGTACGATTTACATCATTTTTCACGTCATATTAAGGTTTAGTGTTCACTGGGTAGTTAATAAAACAAATAAGTTGGAAGCAGTTTTATTGAAAAAATGCTTTGAATATGACGTACGATTTACATCATTTTTCACGTCATATTAACGTTTAGTGTTCACTGGGTATATGAAGTGTCACGCCAGAGCCCAGTGACTTCAAAGCTTTAAGGAAAAATAGTTTTGTCACGTTAAAGGTAACTTCATAGTGCAAAGGGTTAAATATAACCAATTCCATTATTTCTCTATACGATTAGTCGTGATTTACTCATCTTTCCTTATTTTCGACTATATTTTATTCGTTCTGTCTAATTTAATTTACAACAAAGTATTGCGAATGTTTGCATGCGAATCATTTGATGTTCTTTGCAAACAAAACATTTATACGATATTTAATTAAAAAATTTAAAACTAAGAAATTTAAAAACTGTTCGTCATCGATAATGAGAAATGTGGATAACATTGTAAATAATTATTTTTTATCAACATTTTGTATGGATAATAAAAATATTTTATTGTAACACATGTGACCTTTTTTCATCTCCTTGATTCAATTAGTTATAGTTGTCTTATTGAATATTTTTCGCAATGGAAAGAAAATTGACATATTTCGAAGATTTTCCTTTTTTTTTTTCATTATTAATTAATTAAAAATAAAAATAATTTTTAAAGAAATATTATAGTTTTTATAAGAATTTGTTGTATCAACAATCGAATGAAATACATTTGTTATATGAGTCGTTTATTTTGAAAGTGGCTTAAGTCACTTTTTCAAAAAAATCGAGTTAATGGCAACACTAAATACAATTGAACGGTATCTTTTTATTTTTAAAAAATTTGCAATCTTTAAAACAAAGTGACTTATGCCACTTTCAAAATAAACGGCTCATATACAAAATCGAATGTGTAATTAATTAAAATTTATTTATCGATTTTATTAGACATATTAACTCTTATGTACATGTGTTACATTATGTACATATGTACATATTGATATGTGTGATGTAACAAAGAGTTAATTGAAAATTGTCAACGTTGGAACAATGTTAATGTGAAACTACCTGTTGCAATTACCTACTTTTCTAAATCTAAAACTATACGAATTATTGCGTTATAAAATTCCGATTGGTTTTCTGTTATCTTGCCAGCATATTTTATGAAGAAACTCATTCGACGAAAAACTATCGACTATTCGTTATTGTTTCGTAAAGAAAATTTGAGAATATACGAAAAGGAAACGTGAATAGAATTGATTATTATACTCGATGTCAGTCAATTCGGTAAAAAGAAACTGGCGACAATTAATTCTTGATCCTTGTTTCGAAGAATGAAAGTAGGTATCCACGTAAGGGATTTTCTATTACAAGCAACGTGTTAAATAATCAAATGATTATTTAATAATTGCTCGCGCAAAAACTTATAAAATAATAATGAATGTCTTACTAAAAATTGTTTTTATCAAAGAAACTTTTAATATAGAAGTATTCTCTGACATTAATTCATACTATTAGGTGTTGGAATTAATTCGTAGCGTTTGATGAGAGATGGCGTGGTTATTACAGTATTTTGTTTTTACCTCCAGAAACGAATTTATCGTAAATCAGCTGTTATTAGGTGTTTTTTTACGACACATCTTATTTTTCAAAACGACCGGAATGGAGCAAAAGGCACGATAAAGTTATTTTACTGCACGACAATACTCGACCTCACGTGGCGAAACGCAAGTGAAAACATACCTGGAAACATTGAAATGGGAAGTCTTAACCCACCCGCTGTATTCTCCGGATATTGCCCCTTCAGATTACCACCTGTTTCGATCAATGGCTCATGGTTTATCAGGGGAAAAATTAACATCTTATGAGGATTGGCAAAATTGGATCGATTCATGGATTGCCTCCAAGGACGAAGAGTTTTTTCAAAGGGAAATTCGACAGTTACCTGAAAAAATGGGAAAAAGTAGTGGCAAGCGATGGGCAGTATTTTCAATAATGTAATTTTTTACTTTCATTTCAAATAAATCGTTATTTTTTAATAAAAAAACGCTACGAATTAATTCCAACACCTAATATATTCATACTGTATTTTTCTTATATTACATTACTTTTTTTTTTTTAATTTTTCTCAAGAGAAAATTTACAATTTGTTCATGAGAACATCTGTAACAGATATAAATCTCGAGAATATTCTTTTCCGTAAACTATTCCAGGAATTATAAAAAAATAAAAAAATAAAAAAAAATTACCAAACAGAATAAATTAGTATCGATGAAGATGACAATGGAGAGAACCATATTCATATTAAATATATAATAATATTATAAAATATATAATATTATTATAAATATTTAATATTAATATTTTTATATATTATAAATATATAATATTAAATATATTAAATATTAAAACAAATTTAATTTTTTAAACACAAGAAATCCATCACATTTCATATTTATAGGGCATTGTACGAATAATCGTCTTATACGAAAACAGTAATCGCAATATCTTAGACGCACTATAAGAATTCGTGTAGTTATACAAGAGTCCATTATACGTTATGATAATACAATACGGAATATGTAATTTTTGTTATTTAAATATTTTTACATATATATATGAACACTGGAACGTCTTTAGATAATAGTGAAAAAGGTAAAAATAACATAAATTGGATAGGAAATTAAAGTTGTAGAAGGAAGGTAAATGAAACGTAAGCTCGATCATCAGTGTCTTTTTCAAATTGTGGCGAGTCAACCCCAATGATCGCGAAAGGTTGGCTGGCGCCTTGTGAAGAGAAGGACGTTACGTTTAGGTGCAACTCGAAGGAGTTGGTTTCGTCAAACGACCTCGGTTTACGGGTAACGTTCCTGGTCATTGGCGTATTGTCATACAAGTCGCGTGTATGCGGCACGATTCGTTATGAAGAAACATAAGCGCGCATACTCATTGTGCTTGTTGGTACCACGTGCGCATCGTGTCCTGGACAAGCCCAGGTTGGTATCGCAACGGTTATGAGAAGGTCGTTGAATAAAAAAAGAAGAAGAAGATGAAGAAAGAAAATACTATCTAAAGATTAGGTGGGGGCGGTAAAGGCGGGTACTTTGACGTGTCGCGACTTTGGGTGCAAGAAATTCTCGCGGGTTATTGTCTACGGATATCACGAAAACGTTAGCCGCAATCGAGACGTATAAAAGTGCCACTGATTTTACCCCGAGGCATCAGTCTTCTGCCGATCCTCTTGTGAACAAACATGGCTGGCAAGGTAAGTAAGAGAAGAGACGTCCTCGAATCGAGAAAGAAATTCTATGATCCTGACTCAAAGATCTCAAAAAAGGATCAAAAAAAGCCCTTAAATCCAGATTTATTTGCATTATTAATATGTACAATGATATAGATTGACGTTAGATCTTTATTATCATCCCAATTTCCAAGCAGGGGAATAAACCTTAGTTCTTTATATATTTCCTCTTTTTTCAGTTCGTCGTATTTTTGGGGTTGGCGGCGTTCGGGCAATGCGCAGTGGTACCAGGGCCGGTACCAGCTACAGTAGCTGTTCCTGCTGCAAGGCTTGAAGAATTTGATGCAACACCGCAGTATAGTTTTGCCTACGACGTACAAGACACTTTGACGGGTGATTCTAAGGCTCAATACGAAACGAGAAACGGTGATATCGTTCAGGGTAGCTACAGTTTGATCGAAGCCGATGGAACTAGGCGTATCGTCGAGTACACCGCTGATCCAATAAACGGATTCAATGCCGTCGTTAGCAGGGAACCTGTATCTGCTTTGGCTGCCATAGCAGCACCTTTCGTACCTTATGCACCCGCTGTATCACCTGCAGTTGCAGCTGCACCTTTACCCGCACCGGCTGCCCCAGTTATTCCCGCAACTGGTCCGGATTCGGACGTTGAAGTTGTAGAAGCTAGAACAGGACCTTTGAAGAACGCCCCAGCTCTGGTTCCTCGGGATTTCGAAATTCAGAAACAGCAGAGGCAACAGCAACTCGAACAGATACGCCAGCAACAACAACGTCAGCAGGAACAGCAACAGGAACAGTTGCAACAGCTCAGACAAATACAAGAACAGCAAGAACAGACGCGTCGTCAAATTCAGCAACAAGTCAGGCAACAGCAACAAGGACAAAACCAACAAGATGATCAACAGGAGGAACAGCAACAGAAGGAACAACAGGAACAACAAGAACAACAGGAACAGAGATCTACCCCAGTCAGAGCTTTTGCCAGTCCGGTTCAGCTCAGATTAGGACAGGCGGAGAATATTCAACGAGGATTAATCCATTTACCGGCGACAAGAGCTGTTGCATCTTATCCTACCTACTCTGCTTATACGGCAGCCTACTCCTCGCCGTTTGCCTATGCGGCACCCCTTACCAGCTTAGCCTATGCACCTGCACTACTCTAAATTAAATACCGCCTAATCTCAATTTTTACACGACTTGTCCATCAAATGATATATTGTTATTATTAAGATTTTAATAAAAATCACTTGTAATCTTACGAAATTGATACTTTTCTTTTATACCTTGAAAAAATGATATTTTGTCAACGATAGAAACTTAGCATCAACAAAATCCCTACGCTTTTTCTTTTTCTTTTTTTTTTTCATGATGTAATAATTTATATATGAAACAAGATCTGAAATTGTGTTGGATAATGCTCATTTCTTTTTTGGTGAAATCGAACAACTTTCTTAACATGTTTTCTTATTTCTTATTTCTCATGAAAATATGTACGAAACGAAAAAAAAATAAGACTCTTGTTTTCACTAGTCGTTAAATCGAGATTTTTCGTCCATAACATAATGTACCATATTCATTGACATTTAAAATAACACTGTATATTGATTTTACATTATATTATGTGACAATGATTAATGATCGATATTACATATGTACAATTTCTTATATAATAATTTATTATGATGTGTATATATATGTTGAAATAGGATTATTTTTCATTGAGATATCCAAATAAATATAATAAAATAATAACTGTTTTTATTAATCGTCCTAATAATTATTTATTATGTATCCACAAATAATTAATCGAACTTTCATGACATCTTGGAAAACAAATCGAATGGTATTGTAAAATGAACAAAAGAAACAAATTAAATCACTTCATTCATCTCTATATCGAAATAATTTTGTGCACGAGATGCAGCCGCAATACTTGATTGAGTGTGGGTGTAATAAAGTAAAAGCGTGACGATCAATGTCACCGATGGATAGATCGATACCTTGTCACGTTCATCCATGAAATCGATTCATCGTCGTTCACCGTTACGCAAAATGAGTGTATACGTTATTTACGCAACGAACAATGTGCGTATGCGAGCAAGTATGCGAACATCGTAATACCCCTCGACGACCTTCGACTACGCATGCTGACCGCGTAAACGGACTTATGCTAGACAAATACTATTTGGTTACGTGACAAATGCGTAATATTAGGTGTTGGAATTAATTCGTAGCATTTTTTTTACAAAATAACGAAAAATTACATTATTGAAAATACTGTCCATCGCTTGCCAATACTTTTTCCCATTTTTTCAGGTAACTGTCGAATACCCCTTTGAAAAAACTCTTCGTCCTTGGAGGCAATCCATGAATCGATCCAATTTTGCCAATCCTCATAAGATGTTAATTTTTCGCCTGATAAACCATGAGCCATTGATCGAAACAGGTGGTAATCCGAAGGGGCAATATCCGGAGAATACGGCGGGTGGGTTAAGACTTCCCATTTCAATGTTTCCAGGTATGTTTTCACTTGCGTTTCGCCACGTGAGCTCGAGCATTGTCGTGCAGTAAAATAACTTTATCGTGCCTTTTGCTCCATTCCGGCCGTTTTGAAAAATAAGATGTGTCGTAAAAAAAACACCTAATAACAGCTGATTTACGATAAATTCGTTTCTGGAGGTAAAAACAAAATACTGTAATAACCACGGCATCTCTCATCAAACGCTACGAATTAATTCCAACACCTAATATGTTTATTTCTATTTCTATACATATGTTCACTTGTAAATGTAAGCAAATGTAAATACTCGAGACAGTTAAAAGTCCGACCATCTTATGGTAAATAAATCGGATTCGACGCGTGTCCGGTAATAATATTATTTGTTTTAATATTTCAACAATTTTTTAGAATAATTAATTATCGTACGTTCACCAAATATCTTTCTTTCTATCTTATCGTTTTCTATTAATTTTTTATCAAATCAAAAGTAGATTTTTTTCATAAAAGGTCAATTTTTTTGTCAAGATTTTATTTATTTTATTTAAACATTTAATTAATTAAATACGTTTCTTTTACGAAGTATTATTAATTGTAAATTTATTGTACAACTCTCACCATCATTGACGATAAGAGACAAACGGAAATTTGTGTAAAACAGCTGATTAATCGTCAACAACAAGTTTATTAATATTTAAACAAATCTTTATTAATAATTTGTTTTTTAATTATTTAGCTGGTACTCCAGGCTTTTTTTTTTAAATAATAATTCAGTGTTTATGGAAACATCCAAATCATATTAAGTTATAAAATCTGCAATTTTATTAAAAAATAATGTCAATACCATTTATTATTACGAACCATCACGAAAACATTATTGCATATATGAATAAAAATTAATCCTATAAGTTTATAGTTTACATTTATAATATTAAATTTGTGTGTCTATTATATTTATATTATGTAAATGTATAAATATTACATATAATTCACCTTTAAATCCAATTTCATATATCTTTCATAATTCGTTTCTGGAGGTAAAAACAAAATACTGTAATAACCACGCCATCTCTCATCAAACGCTACGAATTAATTCCAACACCTAATAAGATCAATACTACCATATGACTATGTACTTTTATTATTATCCTTTAGTTGAAAACAAAATTAATTCCAATAATATTGTATTAATTTTTATAAATTAAAATTACACTTACAAATTCTTTGTTAATGATATATTGTTAAACTATATTTGTATACAATAAATGATTAAAAAAGGAATATCTGTGAATGAAGTATTGTTCAATTAGTTTATAGTCTAGTCAAATTGGTATTTTGATGTTTTGGATGTTGCTTCGATCTCCTTGAAAAAAATTTGAAAAGTCGGGAATGTGGTTTACATTAAAAGGTGCATTATGTGGATGCTGAAAATTATCTGCTTTTTTAAAGCAAAATCAAAATGTGAAAAAATTCGAGAAAAAAATTCGTGTATTCCTATAAATCTTGGCTTATATCTTGGATATTAATAGTTTTGAGTAAAAAATTTTCAAAAAAAATTTTCAAAAAAATTTTTTTCCTAATGAAATTTCCTTGAAAGTGGAAAAAGTGCGACATGCCAAATTGCAATAGTTTTCCTGCAAATGGCGAATGCGTAAAAGAACAGAATTCTGAAAATGCTTTTTTTTTACGTATTGTTTTTTAATAGTTAATAATAATATATTTTCATGGAATTTATGAAAAAGTAACATTACTTTATTAACAATAAGTACGTTCAATTTTGTTTTTGTACGTTCAATACTTTTTGCAAAAAACAAAAGTTAATTTAAAAAAATTGGTTTTTTTGATCAATCGCACCGCCAAAAGTAACAATCTTATATCGTTTCTGATTTTTTTAGACATTATAAGAAAATTAAAAAACAATATGCAACTTTCATTTTTCCAAAATAAAAAATTAAAGAAACTAATACGGCCAGGGGAATATAAAAAAAAACTGCAAATTTTTTCATTTGTTAATTAAGCTCGCGAAAAATAAACTTAAAATTCTGAAAAGACGAAAAAAAAGTTTTGATTAAACGCAACTTTTGAATCACGATTTATGTTTCACTGCATAGATCGCGAGCGATGTAGCTTCAAAGTGATAAGAAAGGACAATATTATACGTACAGCTACTTTGTTTTTAATGATTTATAATGTTAATTGTCTACTTTGAACGTGCAGAATATTATAAAAAATGATTTAAGCTTTCGAAAGTCGAAGCAACATCCATTTTGAGCCCAAAATCAGGCTAATTCGATTGGACTATTTAACACTAAACCTACCGACATTTCATGTATACCTATTTCTACCATGAGTGGTCAAATGACCGCTTGAAAAAAACATATGTTCATCTTAATTATACATATACAATGTATAATTGTATAATACATATACAAATTATACAAATACAATTATACTTAATTATACATTTGTACATATGTATATCTTAATATAGAAAAAGATTTTAGCCAATAGGATAGTAAACAAAATATTTTTCTAGTGCTACAATAAAAAGTCACTTTTCTATTTACAAAATTTTATTCACCTTTATGCACTTTCAGCAGACTTTTTTACAAATTACAACTTTTTGTATTGCACATTTTCCATGTACGTATTTTTAACATTTTATACAAATTTTGATAGTATTATTGACTTTGTAACATCTTATTTGATAAGATTTCCGTCCAGAAGAATCTGTAGCTGTGTTTATTATTGTTTTTGATGAACATTCTTTGCTTAACTGTCTCTCTTTCTGATATTCAGTCTCAAGCTCTTCTGCCAATTGAAATCAAAATTCTTGCCTTGATATTTCTTCATCTGTCATTTCTTTATATCAAATCCAACCATTTATCCCGGCTAAATCAAAGATATTGAAAAATACCTGTAAAGGCCATCTTTGACATTTAGACCTTGCACTATATTTTCTGGCCATTTGCTCGATTAAATCTACACCAAATTTTGTGCTATTGTCAAATCTAATTGTCTCTGGTATATGGGTGTCACCTTTTTCAATTTCAACGGATGATCATGTAGATCAACAATTACATTGTAGATGTTGGATCGAACGTTAAGGTTCTCTTGTGTTGAAAACTTATCTCGCATTTTCTAGAATGCCTATACGAGATTGTATTCGAACTATGTAAACACAGCATCCTAATCTTTATTTATTTTATGCGCTTGGACGCATTTTCATTTCATTCTTTTTCTTCAATTTCTTAGCAACCGTGCTAGCGTAAAAAAAATCTCAGCTCGATATAATAAATATAAGATAGACGTGTTTCTTTTTTTTTAAAAAACCGAGTGAGTCATTAATCCCATTTTCCAACAGTAGACTCGTCAAAAAATTGTAGGAGTGCGCTGTCCGAAGACTACATTCGTAAATAAGATGAATTTTCCAAACGGTCAAATGACCGCTCGTGGTAGACTAGACATGCTATGAATTTTTTTCGGAAAGTAAACAATAAAGAAAGTTGTGAATATTGAAAAATGGGTTGTATATATATTATAGGAAAAGTCAATAAGCTTTATGGTGATACAATAACATTTTATACGAAAAATTCTAAACGAAATTTGAAAAACGAACATTTGACCGCGCATGGTAAGTTTAGTGTTAAAATAATATTGTAACGTTGAAAAAGAGAAGTGGCTGTTCGTACGAAGTAAGTAGTATAAATCAACGTTGATCAGATGCGGTAAGCAAGTAGATAAAACAAGTTGTTTCCCGACCCACATCCTTACGACTATTACTTTCAACTCGACTTCTTGAATAATTGTGATGTATGATATAATTTTTGGTTTTATTTATAATCTACACAAACAAATAATTATATTTTAGTTTTGTTTGATTCGATAATATAAAACTTTTTTACATTAACATTTAACAATAAGTAAGTTTAGAATTCCCCGACAAAGAGAAAGAATTTAAATGATTATTTTTTGTAACTTATTTTCTTTTACAAATGAAAGGAATAATACCTTGCAAGGATATGAGAAAGAAAGAAAGAAAGAGAAAAAAAAAAAAAGAAAACGTCAGCGAAGTTGAAGGGCAATGTAATATTATATAATCCGACCTGGCAATTACCATGCTACGTAACCCATGATTGCTCTGTAAATTCGTCCGATATGGTTTAAAATAAAAAAATAAAAACGTAACATACTCTCACACACACACACACACACACACACACACACACAGAGTCACACATGATAAAAGGTGACAGACAAAGTGAGAGGCCTGTGCGCGCGTGCGACCAGAGCCACGATTAAAATGAGAAAGAAAGAAAGAAGAAAAAAAAAGAAACAATATATGTCTAAAGTTTCGACTTTCACCAAATAAACCAGGGCTGGTTGCAGCTGCGACCATCGAAAAACCGCGCCCAATGTCACTATGTACCTTCTCGTAATCGCGCCCCGTATTACGTATTTATATATACATATGTACACAGACCATTGAAGAAACCGGTTCACTTTTTGGTAGACCGCTATGGTAGTCTTAAAGAATTCGACCAAATCAACAAAATGACAGCTGGAGGCTAGAGGATTTCTTAATCGACCTTAATTATTATATAAAAACTTATATTCCAGGATACTTTTAATCGATCTTTTTTTCCTATTTTTTTAATCGAACTATTTATATTTTTCATTAAAAATCCGATTTAACCTACGATAAGGTTAAATTAAATGTGCATATTCAATTTTTAAAATCTAACAATTTGAAATAAATATCTGTATTAGCCAGTCAATCTAGCATTTTGAGAGGATGTTGCTCCGACCTAAGAGCAAAAAATTTTAAATGATCCAAAAAGTGGTCTACATTAAGATGTGCATTATGCGTATTCCGACAAATGTGAGTTTTTTTGCATTAAAAATCAAAATGTGAAAAAATCCGAAAAAAATCGTGTTTTTCCGTAAATCGTAGCTTATATCTCGGAAACTAATAGTTTTTGGTAAAAAATTTACTCGGAATAATTTGTTCCTTATGAAATTCTCTTTAAAGTGGAAAAAGTGCGAAATGCTAAATTGCAGTAGTTTACTTGCAAATAGCGGTCGCGTAAAAGAACAAAATTCTGGAAACGCTTTTTTTTTACGTAATGTCTTTCAATAGTTAACATTAATAAATTTTCATGAAATTTATAAAAAAGTAATATTATCTTATAAACAATAAGTACGTTCAACCCGGTTTCTGTACGTTCAATAGTATTTGCAAAAATCGAAAGTTAATTAAAAAAATTTTGTTTTTGATCAATCGCACCGCCAAAAGTAACAACCCCATATCGTTTCTGATTTTTTTATACATTTAAGGACAGCAAAAGAACAATATGTATATTTCATTTTTTAAAAATATTAATTAATACGGCTAGGGGAATTTTTTAAAGAAAACGGCAAATTGCGGTATTTGTTAATTAAGCTCGCCAAGAAGCGAAAAATCAACTTTTTGAAATTCTGAAAAAACGGAAAGAAAGGTCTTGGTTAAACGCAACTTTTGACTTACAACTTGTCACGTTTCCGTCTGAATCGTGAGTGCCGTACTTTCAAAGTCTGTATTCGATAACATAAATAGTATTATAGGTACAGCCATTTTGTTTATAAGGATCTATAGTGTTAATCGTCTACATTCAACCTGTAAATTATTAATAAAAAATTACTCTTTTTTAATAAAGAAAGTCATTGTCGAAGTATAACTGATGGAGGAGAAATGAGGAGAGCACGGCCAATCACGGTCGTGCGAGGAGCGGGAGGGGTCGATCGCAGCAGAACGAGACTTGCTCGCAGCGTAGCAAACTCGAACGCGCGACTTCAAATTAGTAAAGCGTTCTAAAAATTCAATATCTCGACTTCTATACTATTTAGAAACATAATTTTTGTTTTATTTTGATATACCGAAACGAAACAAACGCAATGGCAACTTCTGTGTTTCTTTACTATAAAAAATTCTTGCAATATTGGAAGCTTAATACAATTAAGCTTTAATATTGGATGGAGCAACATCCATTTTTTGCTCCAAAATCGGCTAGATGGACTGGACTATATGTACTATGAAGAGAAAAAAACACAGAGCGTAGTATCTCGTGTTGAATAACATTTAAGGTCTGACTTAAAAACTAGTACAAGTGGTAGTAACGATATAAACTACCCAGTTAACACAAAACGTTAATATGACGTTAATATGACGTTAATATGACGTTAATATGACGTCATTTTTGAAAAAGGACCTAAATCGAACGTCATATTAACGTTTTGTGTTAACTGTGTATGAATCTATTTTTAGAATATGTAAAGTAAGATAAAAACTAAAAGTATAAACAAGAAATTTAGAAATAACCTCTTTCACGATTCGTTTTTAATTTTGTTAGCCGACTTTGTAACCCGCCTACATACGCTATAGTTTGTCGTAAACACGTCTCATGCATATGTATATATGTGTACTTCCAAAAATTACAAGTGCGCTACGTTTCCTTTCGATTGCATAATATTTAAAATCGTGGTACCAGAAATTCGAACTCCTTTCTCCCTCGTTAATGAATTCGGCCCGTACGATCAGCAACGTTCAAACACACATTGTCTTACAATAAATTGCCCATATGTTTTCTCTAATTTTCCTATCATTTTATTTAACATTTAATCTTTAACTCATCAACTTTTTATGTTTTTTTATGTCCTCTGATAGTATCTTGAAGTACTGCCAAGGATAATCGAGGAAAAATAAATATATAAAATAACTGGCATAAAAATATTTATATAAATAACTTACTCGAATATAATGAACAAGACTCGACCATTTGTATGCGATATAAAAATATATTTAAAGAAAAATTACTTTTTATAGCCTGTACTTAAATGGGCTAAATAAAATATCCTCAACATCATAATGCTCATTACATCATTAAATTCATACGAATCGTCCATATTTTTGTCAAAATTGTTTTTTTTTTAAGCAAGAATTTTTAAACAAGCTTAAATTACGATGTAACAACTTTAACTGCATTCCAAAAATAATGTATAATTTTATAATACGCATCAAGAATAAATTTCTCGAATCAAAACACGTACGCGATAAATGATCCTTTCAAGCTGTCGTCGTATTGGTAGATGCACGTATTGTGGATCAACGACGTCGGATTACACAGAGTGTATCTTTCACGTGTCAGAAGGCATTCAAGAAAGAACAGTCAAAAAAAAACGAAGAAAGTAGGTCAATTCTGGCAATCGTCAGAAAAAACTCAAACTATGGATATCACTTTGTTGTAGAGGGAGAGCTTAACTATTTTGTCAAAGATACCAAAAAGGCATAGTAACTTATGATAAATAATATCTAAGCTCGTTTCAAGATGCAATGACCATACATGTGTTGTTCATTGCTTCTTCATAGTGATAACGATATGAGTATACTTATTTAAAAGATAAGAGAGAGAAATCGGGATTAAAGGTAGAGACGACGAGTCGAGAAAAATTAGCTTAGTAACTCAATTTAATCAGTCACATTTAGTCTGGTAATAAAAATAAATAAGATTCGGCCTTAGTCGAGAACAACTTGGTAGATTAGGGCAAGAGTGGACCTTAGTGGTAGAGAGTTGGGGCGGCGTAAGAGATAGCTGGTGCGAGTTTGCCAATGGGAGCAGGGTGTGCGGCGTAGCCAATTGGTGCTGCATGGGCAGTGTAAGCAACGGCTGGGGCAGCGGCGATCTTGGCGTATGCTGGGGCTGCAGCGTAGCTGATGGCTGGGGCAGCAGCAAACTTGGCGTATGCTGGGGCTGCAGCGTATGCTGGAGCAGCAGCAGCGTAGCTGATGGCTGGGGCAGCAGCAATCTTGGCGTATGCTGGGGCTGCAGCGTATGCTGGAGCAGCAGCGTAGCTGATGGCTGGGGCAGCAGCAATCTTGGCGTATGCAGGAGCTGCGGCGTATGCAGGAGCTGCGGCGTATGCAGGAGCTGCGGCGTAGGCCAAAGGAGCAGCATGTGCGATGGGGGCGGCAGCAATTTTAGCTACGGGTGCGGCATAGGCCAAAGGAGCGGCGTGGACGACTGGGGATGCGACGTGGGTTACTGGTGCAGCTGCTACGGCCTTGACGGCTATGCTGGCGGGTTCTTTGCGTACAACGGCGTTGAATCCATTAACGGGGTCAGCAGAATAGTCTACAGTGCGTCTGGAGCCATCAGCTTCGAGAAGAGAGTAACTACCCTCAACGACATCTCCGTCACGAGTTTCATGTTGGCTCTTGGAATCCCCAGTTAAACTGTCCTGTACGTCGTAAGCGTAGCTGTATTGGGGATGCGGGTCGTAGTCGGCATCAACTGCTTTTGCTACTACAGCTTTAGCTACTGGAGCCACCGCTACTGGTGCCGAAGCATAAGCTATAGGTGAAGGTGAGATGAAACCAGCGTTAGCTGCGGCCACGAGGGCGGCGAGGACTACGAACTGTAATCAAGAAATTTTTAATTCGGTTAGAATGGTTTTTTACATAAACTAATTTTGATTATAACGTTCTAGGTTAGAGACAAGATACCCGATGGGTATCTTTGCACTAGATATTTGTTAAATAAGAGCCTTATCAATCCTTTACCCACCTTGAAGGCCATTGTTGAATAGACTTGGTTGGTTTGAATCGACTAAGCGACTGATGATGTTCAACGTTGATCCTCGCTGGCTTATATACTCGAGTTCGCTCGGTTACTCCTTCCCCCACTACTACTTTCGGCTTAATGGATATCGAAAGTTCGACAAAGTTGACATAAACTAAAGTTGATCGCACTTGAACTTGGTCAGTGTCAATTTTATATGATCTATATATTCGTGTCAATTATTTTCTGAAGGATCAATAGATACTCTAAGATCTAAGCATCTCTAAGATTAGTACTATTTTCTTATGTCCTATATGAATAATACATATAACATTGTTTATTCTTAAATAATTAATGGTAGTTTCTTTTTTAATTAAAAAGTATAAACGGTATTATATTAAAATAAACAAAAACTAATAGGTAATTTAAAATCTTTCAAGTAAAATTCAAAAGTATATAGGAATATTAATTTGTCAAATTTACTAACAGCCGGAATACTTTGTTAACAGAGTAAAGCATCAACGATCTTGTTTAATTTATCTTATCTATTTCTCCTGAAGCTAATAGCTTCAAGCTTAACGCATAAAACAATTATTAACATTAAAACCAATCATTTTTCTTAATATAGATAAAATCTTTAACTACACTATCCGATCATTAATTAATTCAGGTTAAATTATTTTTATATAAATATAAATTTTAACATAATTTATATTGGAATAGAAGCTCCATTAGAAACGAAAATATTAAAGCTATTATATTAAGTAAAGTAAATTGAAACATTCTACTGACTATTTTATTTATTTATAACATTGTTTACATAATTTAAAATGAAAAATCACATATGATATATACCCAGTTAACACAAAACGTTAATATGACGTTAATATGACGTTAATATGACGTCATTTTTGAAAAATTACCTAAATCGAATGTTATATTAACGTTTTATGTTAACTGGGCATATAACATATGTTCAAAATTACGCTAAAGTATAGTGGAAATAAATAAATAAGAATAAACAATGTTATATGTATTATTATATTATATATTTTTCCAATTTCTAAAAATTTTGAGAACAAACAGATCGAAATGGAGATATATCCTTTCTTTGTTGTTCTCGCATAAGTTTCAATCTTGATGCCACGTATCAAACATCGCGAACGATGGTAAGTCGCGAAAGTTTCGAAGGAAACGTGTCAGTCGGTATGTCCTGAACAACAACGTAAAACTACCTTTTTCGGTTACGTAATATCTAACGTTACAGCAGTTGGGGGACCACCAGAATTAAGTGGAGCACTTTCATAAAGAAAAAATAGGTGGGCTGCCGAATTGGTGGTACGCCCCGATCGATTGACGACAGCCTGCGGCTATCGGAAACCGTAGCGTGTTTGATCGAAAATCAAGATTTCGGATTGGTGGTACGACGTCTTTTGTCATGGCAATACGCCCAGGAAGACTTAAGAAACTCGAGCGAAATCTGAATTTTAATGCGTGGATATAGCTTTTAACTAGATCCATCTAGATCAACACTAAGTTTCTTTCTATATCCGTATACGTCAAATCGAATTTACATGCATGAGTTTCTTTTTTTTTCCTTACACGTATAGTAAGTTACGAATAATCGAGAGAATTTGATCAAATTTCAACGAGTCCGTAAGAAGAAAAAAAAATATCCGTAAAAAAAAAAATTAACGATATGTAAGACAATATATCCATATATGGAACCGGATCCAATTCGATCGAATCCTTTGTCCTACAATCTTATGCTTTTTTCTTTTATATTAATTAAAAAAAAAAAAATAACAAAAGTAGTCGGCTTTGATTTCACCAAGTAAGTCAATACTCAAGGTCGAAGGAAGAAGTTTGTGAATTATATACCGGATATACCTTCGAGTAATTCTAATATATAATAAATACTTTGAATCTCTTAAAAAAGATATAAAATATCCTAATTTAAATCTTATTATTTAAGAACAACTAAATTATCAAAAAGTTATAGTTCTTAACTCATTTAATAGAAAATAAATTGTAGTTAGATATTAATATCTGAAGTATATTTTTGGAGACTTCTTCATTGGAGTGTAATTGTAATAGGCAGAAACATTTCATCAAAGCTTCTCAGAAAGATTAGTACAAAGGAGAAAGTAGAATGTAAAAAATGTTATGTGGATAGAAAAAAAAAATAAACGTATGATTAGAAAATAGAATTCTAAATAGAAAGACAGGTAGACAACGGATAGATATTTTCAATTAAATATCAAGATAAAAATGTATCTGTGACTGACTGACAAGGTCGAAAAGAAAGGTGATATTCGACAGAAAGGTACGTGTTACAATTAAGTAACTCGTAGCAAGGACGCGGCCCAGTCCGAAACGATGGGTTCCTCCATGGTGCTGCTGATGATCCAACCATCGCAGGCCGGCTGGTCGTATTGGGCGTGGTCCGATTTCTTGCTCAATTTCGCATCGCTCCGTGGCCGCGAATCGGTTGACCGTCGAAAGAACCGTCACCCGGTTACGTCAGCAGCCCCGTAGGCCCTGTTCCGTCGAATATAAAAGCTGAGAACCACCCATCCATAGCATCATTCGCATCACAAACTAGCAGATCGACAGATCTACCAATCTACTCGAAGAACAATGGCCTTCAAGGTATAACGAAAGAACGCTATTATGCGTATTGAAGAATAGTAAATAACAGTAACTTTCATTCTCTCTTTTCTTCGATTGCATCGTGTAAATTGTCATTGTCTTCGTGAAAGAAAATACAGAAATAGATCGTAATGCAAAGCAAATCGTAGTCGTTAGAATATCGATGCGAATGTGTAATCTATTCGAAAGCTAGACTTTTATTTTCGTTTTAATCGTTTAGCACATACGAATCCGGGAGATTAACTAAGCATACGCATTTTAAAATAAAGAATCTAGGGGATAAATTGTTAAATCGATAGAAATCAATTAAACATTCACGAGTATCAATTAACTAACAAATTTATTTTTGTTTCATTACAGTTCGTAGTCCTCGCCGCCCTCGTGGCTGCAGCTAACGCTGGTCTCATCTCACCTGCACCTATAGCTTATGCTTCGGCACCAGTAGCGGTGGCTCCAGTAGCTAAAGCTGTAGTAGCAAAAGCAGTTGATGCCGACTACGACCCGCATCCCCAATACAGCTACGCTTACGACGTACAGGACAGTTTAACTGGGGATTCCAAGAGCCAACATGAAACTCGTGACGGCGATGTCGTTGAGGGTAGTTACTCTCTCATAGAAGCTGATGGCTCCAGACGCACTGTAGACTATTCTGCTGACCCCGTTAATGGATTCAACGCCGTTGTACGCAAAGAACCCGCCAGCGTAGCCGTCAAGGCCGTAGCAGCTGCACCAGTAACCCACGTCGCAGCCCCAGTCGTCCACGCCGCTCCTTTGGCCTACGCCGCACACGTTGCAACTCCCGTTGCTCATGCCGCTTACGCCGCACCAGTAGCCAAACTCGCTGCAGCCCCGATTGCCCACGCCGCTCCCCTCGCTTACGCTGCACCTGTTGCCAAATTCGCCGCACCTCTCACTTACGCCGCACCAGTAGCTAAAATCGCAACCCCCGTTGCGTACGCGCAAGCAGCCCCGGCCTTCTATCACTGAACCTGATCTCTTTACTCGACTCTTGTTAGGAATAATGTTTTATCAATAAATTTGTTTTTTTAGCAACTACACCCAAAAAAAACTGCCTTTCTTTTTAAGACCTTCACATTGTGCCTTTTTTACTTTATCATTATATTTTTATTGTAAAAAAACAACCTTGATACTGATCAAAAGAAGTCTTGCACGAGACTTTAATTAATGTCTCACCATGCGATCTCGTAAAAAGAAAACGAAAGTAGAAATTTGGGTAACGAGCTCGAGTTTGCTTGAGCCCGTTTCCACGGGCCATCGTAAATACTTTCTCCAACAACGCTAAGTACCAATCATGGTACAACTTAACCACGCCCCACACCTACATCCAGTTAACGTACGTGAGGAACGTCGTTGTAATGCGCGTAATATAAGTTATTGCGTTACTTTGGGAACTCCTGGCGAACCAGATTCGCGCAATGGCTCGAACCTTGATCTACTTACAGTTAACATATCCTCCTTCTCCTCTTCCCTACTATATTTCACGGTAATTTTACATATTTTAGATTTAAATTTTTTGAAACGTTGAGCATAGCAATATCTTTATCTTTTTCTTATGTATATATATAAATAAAAGTAAGTCGAATAAATAATGAGAACGAAGTTGCGCTTTATGTTGTCTTGAATTGTATTTTTTATGTTTTTATTCTTTTTTATATTTTTACAAAAAAATATAATTAGAAAAAATTCACAAAAAATAGAATTTATTTGTTACGTTCTATCCGGCGAAGCTAATCTGAAAAAAAAAAATAGAAACATTGTTAATTAAGAAAATTATTTATCTATTTTCTACATTTTCATTGTATTACAAAAAAAAATAATGCAGGATACACTTACTGATGTATTGTCACAAAATCTTCTGCTAAGATATTTGATGTGTCCAAAGGTGTAAGGAAAGTGAATTGACATTCAGAATGTGATTTTGTGAAATCTAACAAAATATCCATTATAACTCGCCGATTTATTTTATCCTAAGAAAAAATATTCAAAGTTAACATGATAAATGTGAAAAAGAAAAGAAAATACTTAACATAGAAAATGATCAGACTACATACCATAAATACATCAAATTCATCCAGAAAATAAAAAGGCAAGTTAGTGCAGTCCCAAAGAGCTAACATGAAAGCTACTGTAGAATAAGATCTTTCCCCGCCGGACAATGATTTAGTATCGGTAACTGATCTTTGGTTATCACTTTGAGGACTTACTTGTAGTGTAAGTAATTTATGTACATGGTCAATGTTTATACTACCCTGAATAAATAAACGTTTTATTAGATCATAATTAAGGGAACAAAATGAAATTTGTAGAATAATATATAAATCTTGGTACCTTATATTTTCTAAGTGCTAATATAGTAGAAAAAGAATGTTTTACTTTCACGCTAATAGCTTCTTTCATATCTCCATAAATTTTCTTCCGGATTCGCAGACGTTCCAACTGATTCTATTAAGTACAATTTTACATATATTAGAATCTTGAATAAGTTCTCGCTGTTTCTTAAAAAATGACATTTAGCAGCACTCCATGTATGGAATTTCGAATGGTAATGCATCGGCAAGGAAGTACTACTGTATGTAATCTTAAATTTCAGTCTATGGTATTTCACTACAGTGTTAACCACGTGCTTGTTTATTGATTCTGAAAATGTCTATTTTTGTGCCAAATAAAGTGTTTTTGCGGGGAATTTTATTGCACTACTTTATTCAAAAGTAATCTGCAGCTGAAGCACACAGAATTCTTGTTGAGACTTACGGCGACAATGCTCTGTGTCGGATACATGCAAGATTGCTTTTGACGCTTTAAAAATAATGATTTTGAATTTAAAGATAAAGAATGTTCTGGCGCACCGACAAAGTTTAAAGACGAAGAATTAAAACCTTATATTGAATCTTACACCTTAATCTTGAACCTTACTTATATTTTAGATAAAGCTTTTATTTTGTGAAAAAAAAACGGCGAAAACTTATTCAAGGATCTAATATATAACAATTTCATAAAATTAAAATTGATTTGTGCATGTAACTTACTTTATTGTTCTCTTCAATAACAGAAGAAAATTCAATTACGCTACTGAATTTTTCTTCCATGTTTTTTAATTTTTTACATAATACTTCTTTAGATTCAAACGATCGTTCTACTTCATGAATTTTTCCTTTCAAACTCTTGTGTAAGTTCTTAATTTCATTGACCGTTCTATAGGATAAAATTATTTAGAAATAAAATGTAATTTCATCAAAACGTATATAAATGATTTAATTATTTGAAGAAGAAAAAAAAAGATTTCAACCTTTTCGTGTTTATCCTTGGGCAACATTTGATCGCATTTTCTACCGCTTTATTTTTTATTTCTTGTTGATTTTCAAGTTCTTCACCGGCTTTTTCCACAACCTTTTTAGTTTTCTCTAAAGTACGAGCTGCCTGCTGACCTTTTGAATGAAGCATTTCTTTTTCATCTTTAAGACGACGAATTTCTTCCTGTTAAATCAGATTTATTAAAATATATCAAAATAAATAACTTTAAGAAGATAACAAATATATTAATATAATAATTTTTACCTTTAAAGGATTGACTTTCAGTTCTAAGCCATATCTCATATCTCTATGACGTTTAATCTCTACATCTAAATAATTAATACTATTTTCCAACTGTTTTACCTCCATACTGAAACGTTGTTCTTCAGATTTTTCATTTTGAAGTTTTTTCTCTAACTCTAATAATTCAGATTGCTATAAGAAAATAAATGAAATATATTGTCTCATACATATCTTATTTTACACGTGATTTACTACGTTATTTAAATTATACTTACAAATAAAGCTACAGATGTAGCTTCGTTTGGTTTTAATTTATCTGTTAAATCATTAATTGATGTTTTACATTTATCCCGTGCGGAATATAATCTATTTACTTTAGCATTAATATCTGTTAACTCTAGATTTGTTCTTTCTTTCTCTTCGCATAGATTTCCATATAATTTCAAAGAAGCATTTTTTTCTTCTTCGACAACGGAGAGTTCTTCTTCTAATTGACTATTGGAAAAAAGAACTTATAAGATATTTTTAATTACTAGTAAAAAAAATAAACTATTAAGAAAAATATATATGTAAAATAATTATAATCACTTAATAGCTTCTGCAGTGGATATTTGAAGATATTTCGCCCTTATTCCTCTTCTTGCCCCATAAGTTTTATAATTTGGATCTGGATAAAACATATCGCCTTGTTGAGTTATTGCTTTTTTACAATTATAAGGAACTTTCTTAGCATCTGACATAATTTCACACGCTTTTAAACTCGTTGGTATCAGTAATATACACTCGATCTCCCACTGATCTATTAAACAATTTGCTACAACAGGATCCGATATATCCATTGCTTCTAACATGTTAAAATAATCGGACGAACGTGTACAATGTTGACTAACATCATGAATCTAAAAATAATCGTAAATTGTTATTATTCATATTACATATTTTTTATTTATATGTTTTATCAAATTTATCAGACTTGCTTACTTTATTAAAAAATTTACTATACACAATTTGAGGGGCTCTTTCGTTATGAAAAATTTCTTCCATTATTTTAGTAAGAACTTTAGCATCGTCACTGTTATCTGCGCAAAACGTAGTAAGACAATTAGCTCCCAAAAAATTTTCCACAGCAGGAATCCATTCTCGATCTTTCATTTTTACATATGCACCTGTATAATAATTAATTATATAAAAATATTTAATACGTGTGAAATATTAGGTGTACAAATAAATTTCTGCCGTTCTTATTAAAAAATTAAGCATTTGATGATTTTAAATGATGTAAAATTGCTTGCTGAGTTACTCCGAATATAAGTGCAAGTTTTTTTTTTGCGTTTGGCACGAATTTTCAACCAATAATGTTTCCAATTCCGCGTATTCGTACATTTTCAGCCTTCCCTTACGTATTTTATCTTCGACGTCACAGTCTCTGTTCTTGAACTATAAAAACCATTCATGAAAACTTCTGTAACTTAAAAAAGCCTTAACATATGCCTCTACAAGCAATCGATGCTCATCAGATGCTGATTTCTTTAACACTAGAACTACCAAGGCCAGTCAAAATTACTTCCGGTAGTTCTAGAATTAAAAATGTTGTTATTATAAATAAATTATATTTTTTAAAATTGGCACCATGTAGATGTAATTCGATACCCTTACATTCATTTTATATGATAATATAAAACAAAACAATAAAACAATTCTTCTGTTTTTACGATTAAAATTACTAGTCATTTTGACTGGTTTTGGTAGAAGTAGCATTGTTTTTTTTCTGATAGTTCTAGTGTTAAATTAAATAATTTAATAAAAAGTTCCCGCAAATGGTGTTTATTCGGCCTAAAACTCGACATTTTCGAAGGAAAAAAAATATCCGATACCAATACAAAATCACTAATATATCAAGATTATGTTGTCGAGAGATGTCTTACTTTACGATATGACGTTTTACATCAGACCATTTGAACCATAATTTAATGATAAAGGCATACTCTGTTGAACGGCGATAACTTATTTGTACACCTAATATAATTTTAATATTTTATATAGAAAATAAATATTAATTCGAGAAATTATTTTAACAAACCTAAAGGACCACGAGGTCTCTTTTTAAATCGTTTCTTTCTATATTCTTCTTCGATACGTTTAATAAGTCTTGGTATATTTGGTCCGAACACAATTAATGCATTATCAGATTGCTGCTTTAAAATTTGTATTTCTCGTTTGAGTTTGTCTATTTTTTTTTTTTTTTTTTTTAATATAAAAACAATACATTATATATGATATAAAAATTAAAATATTTCATTAAATTCATTAATATTTATACATACGAATCCGAACTTCAAAATTATCTATTTCAATTCTTTTTGATTTTATTTCTTGGGAACGCCTCATTTTATTTGCTTCTAAATGCCTCAAATCGGTTTCCTTCGTACGTAACATAGCTTCAACTTCATCAACTTTGTTTTTCAATTCCTCAAGCGTTTGTTTCATCTTGTTTCGTTCATCCTGTTTATCATCTTCGCTATATTTATAAATATTTACAAGTATTACATATATTATATATATTATATATATTATATATATTATATATTATTATATTATATACTATATATTCTATATTATTATATTATATATATTATATATTATATACTATATATTATTATATTATTATATATTATTATATATTATATATTATATATTATTATATATTATTATATATTATATATTATATATTATTATATAATATTATATATTATATATTATTATATATTATATATTATATATTATATATTATATATTATATATTATATACTATATATTATTATATTATTATTTATTATATATTATTATATTATATATATTATAAATATACACACACACACGTGCACAGTCAGATAAAGTATGTCCAATTTAAATGTATACACGAGATTATTTCAATAAGTACTAAAAATGGAAAAATTATATGAAATTTTATATTTTTACAATATAAGAGTATATAATTAAAAACCCCCAGTTTTTTAATATCGTACATTTGTCCAAAACACTTATTGCATTTGTAATACTAACAAAAATAATCGTGTGTATACATTTACATTAGACCAATTTATACAATTATTTTATTTTTTGTATTACTTATATTCAAATCAACGTACCATTCTAATCGTTGGATTTCTTCACGAAGTAAATTAATATCTTCCTCCAAATGTTTTATTCTCATTTGTACAGCACGCAATTCTTTTATCTTAGTAGAATGTACCTCTTTTTCAATATTATATTTATTTTTAACATCTTTGAATTGATTTGAATTATCTGAAACCTCTTGTTCAGCTTTCTGTATTTCATTTTGTAATTGCCTACAAAATGAAAATATAATAACATATAATAAAAATTATTAAATAAATATACTTTCATTTTCAATATATAATATCTTACATAATTTTGTCAGTAATTTCTGCATCTTTAGATTCCATTGATCCAGAAGTTCCTTTAAGCTCTAGCAATTTTTGTTTATGACTTTGCAAATTTTCTTCATAATGTTGCAATTTTGCTTCTTCTGATATAACCTAAAATTTGTGGTACGTACTTTAAACAATGTTCTACTGTCCCTATTATTATTCATCTTTAAAACTTCCAAATGTACAAATGAACAATAAGATATAAATATAAATTAAAAGTAAAAATAAATTAATTAACTTACAATAGCCCACTGCAATTCCATATGTAAATTTTCCAATTCATTTTTTAATCCATCGACTTGATTTACTAGTTTTATCTTTTCCTTAAGTCCATCAAGTTCTTTTTTTGTTTTATATAATATCTATAAAATTTGTTTTTTTATTTACCATAATTAGAAATTAAATTATTAATAATATCATTAAAAAAAATATAAGCATACTTCATTAGCCTGTTCCAATTTCTTCTTTGCATCTTCGCTAGAAATGATTGCTTCTCTATAATTACTTCCAATGACATCTAAACGAGTAGCTTTCATAAATAGTTCATACTTTTCTTCGCTCTTCGATGAAACTAAAAATGTTTTAGACACGTCTTGATTTAATATTGAAATGGGATTGTCTATTTGAATGTTCATTGCATATAATATATTTTCTAATTCAGCTCTCTTCGTTGAAACAATTTCACCTGTAAAACAAATATAGTAAACAAATCATTACTATGTAATATTAAATGTAAAAAAAAAAAAAAGAACAAAAATGTGCATACCCCTCCAATTTTTAATTTTATATCCAGACCGTTTGCCTATGTATCGAACAACTGTTATTAAATCGCCATATATTTCATGTTTATAAGACATACAACCATGATTAGTTAATGTTATTTCTATAACAGCTCCGTTTTTACCTTTCTTGATAAAATCTATTGAATATAGCAAAATTATATATGTATACATATATAAAATACCTTAATTTTAATATTTATAACATTATATTATATGCATACCTTTAATAGATACACCTCTACTAGTAACATTTGCTTTAGCACCTAATCCTACCGTTAAAGCTGTTAATATAGCACTCTTTCCACTTCCATTTCTTCCAACAATAAAATTAACATTTTGATTCAGCGTTACTTGCATAGCATCATGACACATGAAGTTCTGCATAGCAACTCTGGTTATTTTACCAATAGTATACTGCAACAGAAAAACAAAGTAGTTTGTTTATTACTTAGAATTTAAATATACAATGTAAAAAAAATAAAGTTTGTTTGAATAAAACATTTTATATTATGTTTTTTCATTGTATATAGTAACTACAAAATAGTTACCTCTTGCATAGAAGAATCGTAATCAAAAATCTTCGACCTTTTTCCATTATTAGTTTCAAATTCTATATTTCGCTTCCTTCTTCTGATTCCTTCTTCTTTTTCCATCTTATAATTAAAAAATTTAACAATGATAAAAAACTCATTCAAATTATAAGACAAAAAATAATAAACAGATGAACTTAATCGTTATTATAAAACTAACATTTAATGAATTTCTGATAATCTTGGTAGTATTTCTTCTTTCACTATTATTTATTTTATATAATATTATATACTTATATTATGTACCACTATTATTTAACATAAAACAACAAACTTTGATCAAATCTGTATGAACAACAACACGGAAATAGTTCCCGCCAGACTGCCATTATTACTGTTAATAGCCGATTTTGGTTCGATCCAAAATCTATCGAAAAACGACTCCCAACTACATATGCTAACCAATAACTGTTCTTCAAATTTGATTGATCATTTACATTACAGTTGAGAAACGTACAGACCAATGAGAAGCTCTTAGAATTTATGGGGAATGGCAGCATGCGCCAAAGCAACCATTTGCGATATCGTCTCGAAACAATATCGATATCTCGCAAGGATTGATGTTCTAGAAAAAAATAACTCAAGAAATCGAACGCGCGAACCATCGAAAGTACAGCAAGGATTCAATTTCGTACCGCTCTCAAAAGTTTCGTCCCCTTCAAAGCATTTCCCTTTCCCATAAGATTTCATCTATGGGAAATGAGGGGAGTATGACGATGAGTGGGGCATATTTATATGTGTGAACAATGTGATATCGGTAACATAACCTTAAAAGTGCTATAAACATTTCAAAATGTAGCATTCATAGTAATTACCCAGTTAACACAAAACGTTAATATGACGTTCGATTTACGTCATTTTTGAAAAATTACGTCATATTAACGTCATATTAACGTTTTGTGTTAACTGGGTACTTAATTAGTTTATAAGGAAACCCTTTTGATAAGTTTCCTACCCCTGAGACCGAAACGAAATCGAGTCTCTACTGTACTTCAAGTGGGATACAGTGATGAGCAATAGTTGACACATATCTGTTATATCTAAATAAATAACACTAATATTTAAGAGAAAAATCATATCATGAGATTTTTTTTAATTAATATTTATTTATTAATAAGATATTTTATGCGTGAGGTGTTAAATCAAACGTCTTTTTGAATTGTTTTTTTTTTGAAATTAAAACACAAGAATCATCCTTAATTTCTTTTTTATCTAATTTTTTGTTTTCGAGTACATGCAATAATGTATCTGCTGTTGTCATTTTTAGATCTTTATTAATATGATCTAAGAATAAATTAATGAAGGAATTAGTTTCCACCTTTTTGTAATATAATAATAATTATATACAGTAATAAAAATACTAACGAAATTGATCTAAAAGTTTACCAAAATAATGATTTGTTCCTCAACATGGTCTTATTTCATTTTCTGATATTTCCCTTCCTTCATTTCTAATAAATACAGTTTTAATTAAATTGATAACTAATTATATATATTTAATCTATATGATCATTTTAAAGAGTACTCTTTTTCTGAATCAATTTCATTTGCGACACAATTACCTTCAATATCATTTATTAATTTTTCCTTTAATACCATTTTCTTTGATGCCATTTATTTTAAATTAATTTCCTTCAACATTTTTTATTCATGAGAATCTTTATGTAAAGATATTTTTTTTCTATTCCCATTGTTTGTCAATAATTCAGTTTTATTTTGTGTCCATCTATGCATTTTTTCAAGCAAATCCATTTTACAGATAATAATTATACAATAGTAATAATTTGGCAAAAATTTAATAAACATGTACGTACAATGGTAAAGGTTCATTAGATATAGCGTAATAACCGTGTAATCCGAAATTCGGTATTTCCTGAATTGCAGCGAATTCAGACATACCACTTCCTATCGCAGTATGAATTGAAGGGAAAGAACATTTTTTCATTGGAATCAATAATTTTATCATATCCATTGCCTAACAGAATAGATTATTTATCACATGTACAAGGCATTTCATAATATTTGGGACCTACTTCAAAGAGTGAATAAGAAACACAAAAATAATCAAAAGAGTTAATATAAACATATTTGATTCAGTTTATAATTATAAACAGAGCATCGTGTCTTGTTGATATTTCTCTCTTGTCCTCGTTAACGTAATACATTCTGTTAATTAATTACATTCTGTTGTTTAGTCATTTATTCTCAATTCTTTCACTAAAAATACTTAATTATTTTCTATTTTCTGTGCGTTAGAAGTTACAAGTGTATAATTACTCGATTTTTATTTTTGAGTATCATTTAACACTCATTGTCAATATTGAAGAACTTTGAAACAAAATTAAATCCCAGTTAACACTAAACATTAATATGACGTTAATATGACGTTATTTTTGAAAAATGACTTAAATCGAACGTCATATTAACGTTTTGTGTTAACTGGGATAGTACACATGTTTACATGATTTTTTAGATTTGTTTTTGTGTCCCTGTTTTGTGTCTACTCCTGAAATAGGCCATATATTATATTGTTTTTTTTTTTTAAATAAAATTTCATGATCGATATAAATATAATCTTGATCCATTAGAAATCATATTTCTATTACATAAAATATATTTTTTTTTCATAAAAAAGTTAATAAAATATAATAAACAAATTCATTATTGTTCAGAGAAGAACTTGTGAATTTTATTATTAACAAACCGTATTCATTTCTGGATATTGCGGAAGTGATTCTTCAGGCGGATATTTTGTAAAAATACCTGTAAGACTATTCTTCTGTAACGCAAATAACAATAATTTCAAATATTCAATATGAAGATTATCCTTTGGAACACTTTCGTTTATTTCAGTCAATTTGTTTAACCATAATGCAGCCATTATACGATCTATATGTATAAAGAGTTTAGAAGAGAATTTAAAAAAGTCATCGAATAAGATGAATTTACCTTTGATATTTGGTAGGTTGAGAATAATGGGTTTTGTAAATTTTAAATAAAAATTAAAATCATCCATGTCATTGATTATAACGAAAAACTTCAAATATTTTTTTATACGAAAAGATACATTGCGTATACTAATGATTTATCCTTTTTTTTTTTTTTTATTCGATATTAATCTAATTTTAAAACAAAAGAATAAAGTTAAAAATACAGTAAAACCTCGATATAGTTCCGGTTTCGAAGGAAAGAAACTTATCAAAAGGGTTTCCAGTAGGCGTGGTCCGATTATTATACACCAATGAGAATAGATAACTGCTACTTACTAACTTATCAAACTTACATTGAACTTAATGCCCGCGAAATTTAAAACCATTAATTAAATACACTATTAAATACTTTCACAGTAACATTTAATTTATTAAATTCTTAATTTTAATTATTATTTAATAAATAACTACTTATATACTAATTAAGTAATTACTATGAATCCTACATTTTGAAATGTTTATAGTACTTTTAAGGTTATGTTACCGATATCACATGGATTGTCCACACATATAAATATGCCCTGCTCATCATCATATTTCTCTCATTTCCTATGGATGAAATCTTATGGAGAAGGGGAAACTCTTTGAGGGTACGAAACTTTTGAAAACGAAACAAAATCGAGTCTCTAATATTATTAAAAAAAAAATAAATGACAAATATTTTATTTTCGATTATTAGTCAACATCGCTAGAAATGTTTATTTCATAAAAGTGCGCAGGACGGATGCGCATAAAACGTGAAACAGTTAATATTATCTGGATTCTGTCCAATCAGAGAATCGTACAACGATCCTTTTAAATTTTGAACGCTTTCACTTGGAAATAGTCGTCGGTTAATCGTTTGCTCTATAGTAAGTTGGGAATCGATTCATCGTTCTCGAACCATACATTTAGTTTCTCAATCAACAACCTGTTGATTTGCATTAGATAGTGCGTAACATTTTTTTATCGATGTTCATCAAATCCTTGATCATCTAATAAATGAATTTATGAATTCATCATCAAATAATGGATAATATCGAAAATATACCCAAGTATAAGTGGACTCCTGAAAGTACATCTTTGTTGGTTTCTGTATGGTCAGATAACCAAGTGCAAAAGCAATTTGATTATGCTACAAAAGCAACACTTATATGGGAAAGCGTAGCCAGATATATGAAAAAAAAAGGATATAATGTTTCAGCGAAGCAATGTCGTTCAAGAATGAAACAGGTATTAATATGTTATCGTGAAGCAAAAAAAGCAGGCACTCGTGCTGATGTAGAACAATATTATGAATTAATTGATAAAGTTACTAGAGGTAAATGCTTGGAAAATAATATTGATAATGGTATCGATACAGTTGGTAAGTATCAATGATAGTCAATTTTAATATTATATTGTAGTAATGAAATCCTCTTATACTTCCTTTGTTTATATATTTATATATGCTTTTTTAGATTCTGCAATAAATATGAAATCTCTTCCAAAGGATGTGAAATCGTCTAAAAATCTCCAAATGCGGTATAAATGTCAAGAGCCGGTACAATCTATTCTTCGTACAGAAGCTCTCTCTCCGACATGGACAATTGGCTGTAAGAATACTTTTTATTTAATTTGATATGCACAAACATTTCAAAATTATATAAACTATAATTCTATATTAATAACAGGTGAATTTGAATATCCTGATTCTCCAGAATCAAGTGAAACTATCATAGCTCGACCCCATGGTGTCCTTTCTCCTACAAGAGATGTTGCTGTTAATACTTGTATTCAAGAAAGTACCATGAAGGGTCAACGTATTTCTATTCCTATAGAAGAACCGATAAAAGAATGTAAACAAAACATATTTTCTAGTTATCCGTATGGAGATATTCCATATCAAAATAGTGTACAGAATGTACAAAATCAAATAATACAAGAAAATATGCAACATAATCAGAATTATTTACAAAATCATATGTATAATCAAATGCAGCAACAAAATATGTTTGTTCCCAGTTTAGGTTTTCAAAATAACGCAATACAAGAAAGAATGCCACATTTTATTAATGATGCTACACAAACTGCCAATTTACCTATTATGAATCCTAATATTTTAAGGCAACACAACCAGTTACATCAAACTGCAATGATGAATAATAGAGCGGTTCCACAAGAACCACAAAAAATTATTTACGGACAAAACATATCATCTGGTCCTTACAGACTTCATCAAAATATTGTTCCAAGATCTACTACAATCAATGCAGAAAAATATGGATCTGCTTCTCCGGATTATCCGCCAGATGTAACGTCAAATTTAAATGTAGCTTTCTGTGAAGCAGAAAATGACAAAAAACAACATAATTTAAATGAGACATATAATCGTTCATTAAAAACAGATAATTTTACTCAATCAAATCCTGAAATTTCAGTAATAACAAATAATGCAACATATAATGACAATAGTCTTTTATTGGACTACTCAATAGATTCTCTTGTTCCATCAGAAAATGATAATAAATCAAAAGATACAGCTGTAAATACAGAAAATATGCCAGATGTTCCATTAAGAAAAAAGAAAGCACAGAAATTGGAACAACTTGTTGTTAGTGCAATTAATTCCCAAAACGATGTTGTCAATAAGGTTTTATATTAATATTTTAATTATTAATATAATAATATTGATTCGGATAATTTCCATATATATTTATACTTAATTATTTTTTTTTCAGATACTTGCAGCACAAAATGATATGATTTCTAAATTTTTGAACCTAGATAGAGATCGACAAAGTAAATTAGAAAATCGGTTAGAACATTTGTTGGACGTTGTTCATACTAAAGTCCTTAATAAAAATGGAAACGAAGAACTAGAAAATCAGCAATCTTCTGAAGAACCGAATATTATTTCTTTAGTTCCACCACCAAAACCAGGAAGGGTTCCTCCGAAATTGGATTTAGTTCCTCCAAAACCATGTCGTGTACCTTGTACGATTCCAAGCTCTAATATAGAATTGGTCAATAAGAATCCTATATTAACAAGACCCGGTGTTGTTTCACCAATTACCAGTCCATCAAAAAAACCAGGTACAATTTGGTCGAAATTGGGACCTGTATCGCAATCTCCATTTGTCAAAGCTCAACAAAGATTGGGACTGCAACCTATTTTTAATACAGAAATACGAACACAATCTTCGGCAGAAAGACGTATTGTTAAAGAAGTTGGAAGCATGAAATTTGATACAGAAACATTAATAACTGAAACGAATAAATTTTTAGAAATAGAGAAACAAATTGAGGAGAAAGTTGAAAATGCAAGACTCGAGCAAAACATGGGACAAAACTTACATGCACGGAGAAAGTTATTTACACAAAGAGAACCTACACCAGCGATGATACTTACAGCTGCTTTCTTAGAAACTGAACGACAAATGTCAGAAAAGTTCACTAGTTGTTTAAAATCTACAAACTCAAATAGAAGTAACTTTAAAAAAGTAATGGATGATAATTTACTTTCTGGTCAAAGTGAACATTATGAATATTTACGACATTTAAATCAACCTAATGTTCAATCATGCTATTTACCGTGTGATACTTCTACACCTGCTAAATTAGTAACAAACCCTAAATATTCAGAAGAGCCTCAAAAAGTAGCACCCAAACAAACAATTCAGCAATTAGCTCAACTTGTAATGAATAGCGCAAGATGGAGAAATCATCATCCCACTCAGAATGAACAATTTATCGACCAAGAAAAAAAACATAATGCTTATACTGCTCCGAACGTAAATGTTCAACTTCCTTCAGAAATAAAGGAAGAGAGGCAAGATGTTCTTAGAAGATTTCCATATAATCATAACATTTATTCTACAGAACCAGTAAATGAACAGCCGAATATATACAAATCTTCATTGCATACTGAACCACCATCACAAAAGCCTGTGCCTCCTATGGGTTTTACTACTACTACTACTATGTTAAATAAAGAGATGTTAACAAAAGATAATGAGCTTGTAAAAAATACTAAATCCATAGAATTTCTGGATAATATAATTGATCGTAAGCAACAAAACGTGCGTTTTATGGACGAGGCTTTAGCAGAACTTCAAAGAATGTACATTGAAAAAAATAATAACGGATTACAAAAAACTACTGAGATTTCACCAGTTTTTACAAACAATGATAATTTCAATAGCTATAATCAAAATATGATTGAACGATATATACGTGAAATAATACCAAGAAAACAATTCGGAAATGTTAAAGATAAGGAAGCAGATTCGGATGATGAGGAATTTTTGGATACTACAGCAAGTATGCCTCCAATAATTAAACGCAGAGGATCTATAACTTCAACAGGTACAACATCAACAGAAGCTGCTCATTCAATGAAAACAAACAAGTTAACTCCTGCAAATTGTATAATTAGTTAACTCTGATGATGAAAAATACTTCGTACTTTTTTTTTCGAGTTAATTATTTTATGCTGCAGTAAGTTAAATGAAAGTTTGCTAACTCTTTTCTTCACAAAGTAAATCATTGCATTTAGGATAGGTATTTTAATATTGTAATTAATAGATCTGTGTTATCTGTTTTAAAAGAATTAATTTTCAAGTTGATTATGCTTAAATAATATAATTAATAATGAAAGTGCCTTATATTAATTTTTAAGCAAATATCAATGTAATAAAATATTACGTTATTATGATAAAAAAAAATGTAATATTTTGTTTATATAAAGTACAAATGCTTATTTTCCATTTTTCGATTTAAAATTATATATACATAGAAGTTATAGGTCATATACTCCTTTGTTAAATACTTCTATCGTCAAAAAAAAATCATTCCATAAATTTAGTTAATATAGTGCAATGATTATTACGTTTTTGTTAAATTTGATATTAAACTACATGTGATTTATTAAAGTGGAATGAAGTAAACATCGTTACAGAGATTCCAGTTATACATATCAAATTTTATTTTTATTAATAAAAAAAAATTGAATTAAAGAGTATAACATTTACTAATAACGAATATGAAGAAAAATTTTATATTTGCTAACTATAAATTAGTGAATTATAAAAATGCTTTAATCTTGTGCTTTTATGTACTTGTAACTGTTATTTTATTCTATCAATAAATCTTATTAACTTACATCAAAATCTTATAATGTGCATCAATATTTAGTCCTCGAAAAAGAAATAATTTTATACTAAATAACAATAAGAATTTTTGTATTAAGTCATAAAAGAATAGCACACATAGATCTATGTAAATAAATATATTAAAAATAAATTAAATGTCGCTAAAGAAAAAAAAAAACAATTAATAAACTATTAAGTGGACCAAAAAGTAATGTCATTCTTGGGCATATCAATATTTGTATATCATTTGTCAGCTAATCAAAGTCTATCTCTATGTTGTGCAACGATAAAAAATAAATAATGACACTACTTTCCGGTCCATCTAATACTTAATCGTGGATTAATGTATATAAGATATATTTATCAGAAATATATTATTGTATAATTTAAAAAATATATATAAAAATATATTATCATTATAATAATAATTATTTGTATTCAGGTATCAATTCGCGATGAATGGTCAAATATTTATAATAATTTTTTGTATGAAAGTGTTGTGTAGGGCCACGCGTTAAAAAAAACCGCATAGTCACAGTTAACATAGAAAGCGACGATATGCGCATGCGCCAAAATTAGAGACTTGCACGATCATCAAAGGATCGTCAATAACCAATCGGTAATCTGTCACTCCGTTGACGGCAAGCTCATGTAAACTTTTCAGCAGTTTATTCTTATCTCTTATCCGTGCGTCAATTCGTAAATTACGTAGATTAATTATCATTCTTCTTTAAAATCTCTAGAAAACAATCTTGTGTGCGTGTTTATGATCGTTTCTTTAATAAAGACAACACAGAAAAAACTTGACAGAAGAAACGTTGGAATATAACAAGTGAAGCATACTTTTGAAAGCCTTTAACACACTACGAAGAGTTTATTAACATGACGACGGAAGAGAAGTTTAACGCGGCTGTGAACGTAATTAGGAGCTTGCCGAAAAATGGTAATTTATATTCAATGAATTGTAATATATCGTAAAATAAATAATCTATTATGTACGTTATACGTTAATCTATTTATTAATTCAACGATGACGAATGTATTTTTTACTACAAATATGACAAATTTAATGATAACATACATATCTTTCAATTGCATAGTATATACAATGCACAAAATTTACATTATATCAAGTATTTTTTTTTTTTTTTTCTAACAGATCTTTTATTTCGTCATTCATATTTATTACAATCCCCATAATGAAAGATTTTCCATACTGCTCTTTGAACTGTACTCTTTTTTTTTTTGTAATGTATACGATTCTTCTCGATTAACGTCAATCATGAGAGATTGCAAAAAAAAACTAACAGAAAAGAACACATATTTTTAATAATACTCTCGTCGATTTTCTTTCGTTTATCATTTTTATGATTAAATAAAATTTCATTTACAAATAATTAACAATAAGTTAGATGGAATTATATAAATAATTTATTATTAATAATTTTTTAAATAAAATATTTTATTTTTATTGATTTTATTTTATTATATAAGAATAAATATTCATTATATATATATATACATGCTAATACGAATTTATAATGAAAAAATCACTTGTAAAGTGTACTTGTAAGTCTTTGAACATTGACTCTTATTAATAAACAAATCAACTTTGTAACTGTAGCAACTATTCACTTTAAATAAAAAATAATAAATCTGCATATGCATATCTACTAAGTATATCTATATTTTTATTTTTTTTATTGACAATAAACAGTTTAAATTTTTAATTAACAATGAGAGTGATTATTTGGCAAATAATATAAATAATTATGTTTTATCAAAGATTTAGAATAGTTGAAGAAAAGAAGATCATAAAAAATTAATCTACATTTATAGTTTTATTATCTTTTTGGAAAGTAAAACTATAAAACCCTTATCATTCTAAAATAATATAAACTTCTTTCTACGAAGTTTATAAACCCATCAACTACAAATTATTATTATTATTATTATTATGAGTGAGAGAGATATAAATGGGAAGTAAATTCTACATAAATACTGCAAAAATAAGTGAATGTTCTCACTTCACTTTCTACAATGTGAGTTGCAACTAGTCTATAAAAAAAAAAATAATAACTTCCCTGTTAATAATTGAATATGAATACACAATTCAAGTGTATATATTTATTTACAGAATTTTTATAATAAATAAAAATTGAAATATCAACTAAACAAACTACTAAAACAGTTAATATATATACATATTTACTACTGTAACCAATTAATTTAGTTTTTAAACAAAAAATTATACATATATATTACAATTGAACACAGATAATAATTAATTTTGTTATTGGATTAAATAATAAATAAAACAATACTTATAATTAATGTTATTGTAAAATCAATTAAATAAAAGTACTAACATTGAATACACAGTACTAGTATAATTAAAAATTTTTAATCAGTTATTTATAAGTTATTTCAATTTTTTTAATTTTATCTTAATAATATTTAATATGACAGTATGCGAGTTATTTAGTAGTATGGAAGTGATTTTAAAAGAGAAATTAATCAGTTTACCTTGCATATGATTACAATCTTAATCATAGGAAAAAAGAAAATTGTATCTTATTTGTTCCGTTAAATTACAGTGCAGATCTAAAATATTCAATATGTTATAACTGTTTTGTGTAGAATGAATGCTACATTATCAGTAAACTTTATACACTAACCAAAGGTCAAATGATAAAAACTGTCATGCGTATTGTTATTTTTGATAATGGCGTATAATAAATAATATTATATTAAATTGGAATATATAAATTAAATTTAATTACATATGTATATATATAACTGTATTACATAATAATCTTAATTTTCAGGAGCTTTCCAACCAAGCAATGAAATTATGCTACGTTTTTATTCTTACTATAAACAAGCTACGGAAGGACAATGCCAACAGCCAAAACCAGGTTTTTGGGAAGTAGTAAAAAAAGCAAAATGGGATGCTTGGCAGCGTTTAGGCAATATGAGTCAAACAGAAGCTATGAACAATTATGTTGAAGAATTAAAAAAAGTATGTTAGTAGTTATTAATTGCATTAAATGCTTCTATACAAAAATCAGATAATTTTTTTTCTTTATTTTTACGATATAGATAGTTGAAACAATGTCATATACAGACAATGTAGCAAATTTTGTGGGTAGTTTGGATTCGTTTTATGAGAGTGTACCTGTTGAAGATTTAGAGTTACTCATTGGACCAGTTATAGACCGTATGCGCGCACAACCAGATTCACCGTTGTCTGGTTCTCCTTTAGGTTTGTTCTCCATTTTATTTAATATAAAATATGTTATTTTTTTACTATACTATTGGGTAATATTTCATTTTCGTATAACTTATATATATATATATTGTTTTAAATCTATTTAGCATCTAGAGAAACATCGCCGCATAGAGTTTGCAATGCATCAAGACATATAACGAGTAGCTTAGAAACAAGTCCAGCTAGTAGTCACAGTGCGAGTCCTTTACCACCTGATACAGATGGCGAAGAAGAAGAATTTATTGATACAGTTGAAGTAAGTATTAATTTTTGTTCTTATAAAATAAAAGTTAAAACCAATATTAATAACAAATTGTTATATATATATGTATGGATATATCTTTTAGTCTGCTCCAGATAGAACATCAAAAGATGCCGTTAAATCTTCTGCGAATGTTCAGAAATCAAACATTACATTTAATGCTTCAGATGATAATGCAAACAAGCAACAAAGTGCTATAAAAGAAAATCCATTAGAGTTAGCTAATGGTCATGCTAAGATAAATGATTATACTGAAATAAACGTAGATACTAAACAAGAAAGAGGTAGACAAAAAACAAGGAAGGATGATAAAATGAATGCTGAATTTTTTAATCAAATAGCCTCAACGATGCAAAATTTACAACGAGATCTTGATCGAATAACCGCACGAGTTCGCAGTTTGGAAGGTCAAGCACTTCAAGCTTTGTCACCTTTAAGAGTAAGTTCTATGCAATGTATGGTAAATATATACTAACTAATATTTAATTAGTTTTCATATATATAAATTATATTTTATAGGAGAGAAATAACGATCGATTGTATCCAAAATGGTGGCCTTTTACAGAATGTTCACCACGAATGTTCACTTTACTTATTGTATGGCCATTTGTAGCACAAATTCTTGTCTCTCTTACACAACGGTATCGTCAACGGAGACTGTGATTTTTCAATACAAATATTATTATTAATCTGAATATTATGTTTATAATTAAAATACATTAAATATACAGAGATTTTTGTCATTATATATATATATATATATGACATATTCTAAAAATCATAAATCTAATGAAAAATTTGTTCATATGAATAGATTTTTTACGATATTTGATCTAATTGTAGATTTAATGAAATTAAAAAAGAATTTTAAGTGCAATATATACAGTTCTAAAGATTAAATATTAATCTTTTTAAATTGATAGAATGTCCATTATATAATGAAAGCCAAATTTCAAATGTATAATCTATGACAATAGTATGTATATAAAGATTTATACAAAATGATTTTCTATTATGTATATTATATTAATCTCTGTATATATATTTGTTCTACAAAGATATATGAAATTGGATTTAAAGGTGAATTATATGTAATATTTATACATTTACATAATATAAATATAATAGACACACAAATTTAATATTATAAATGTAAACTATAAACTTATAGGATTAATTTTTATTCATATATGCAATAATGTTTTCGTGATGGTTCGTAATAATAAATGGTATTGACATTATTTTTTAATAAAATTGCAGATTTTATAACTTAATATGATTTAGATGTTTCCATGAACACTGAATTATTATTAAAAAAAAAAAGCCTGAAGTATCAGCTAAATAATTAAAAAACAAATTATTAATAAAGATTTGTTTAAATATTAATAAACTTGTTGTTGACGATTAAACAGCTGTTTTACACAAATTTCCGTTTGTCTCTCATCGTCAATGACGCTGAGAGTTGTACAATAAATTTACAATAAATAATACTTCGTAAAAGAAACGTATTTAATTAATTAAATGTTTAAATAAAATAAATAAAATCTTGACAAAAAATTGACCTTTTATGAAAAAAATCTACTTTTGATTTGATAAAAAATTAATAGAAAACGATAAGATAGAAAGAAAGATATTTGGTGAACGTACGATAATTAATTATTCTAAAAAATTGTTGAAATATTAATATAAATAATATTATTACCGGACACGCGTCAAATCCGACTTGTTTACCATAAGATGGTCGACTTGTAACTGTCTCGAGTATTTACATTTGCTTACATTTACAAGTGAACATATGTATAGAAATAGAAATAAACATATTAGGTATTGGAATTAATTCGTAGCGTTTGATGAGAGATTGCGTGGTTATTACAGTATTTTGTTTTTACCTCCAGAAACGAATTTATCGTAAATCAGCTGTTATTAGGTGTTTTTTTACAACACATCTTATTTTTCAAAACGGCCGGAATGGAGTAAAAGGCACGATAAAGTTATTTTACTGCACGACAATGCTCGACCTCGCGTGGCGAAACGCAAGTGAAAACATACCTGGAAACATTGAAATGGGAAGTCTTAACCCACCCGGCGTATTCTCCGGATAATGCCCCTTCGAATTACCACCTGTTTCGATCAATGGCTCATGGTTTATCAGGGGAAAAATGAACATCTTATGAGGATTGCCAAAATTGGATCGATTCATGGATTGTCTCCAAGGACGAAGAGTTTTTTCAAAGGGGTATTCGACAGTTACCTGAAAAATGGGAAAAAGTAGTGGCAAGCGATGGGCAGTATTTTCAATAATGTAATTTTTCGTTATTTTGTAAAAAAAAACGCTACGAATTAATTCCAACACCTAATAGTTAAATCTTAAACCGATCGAAGGCTATTAACGAGATTTATTTTCTTTTTTCTTTGCACGACGATTCGACTTATTGTAAATTTTTCGAATGAATTTATTCCTCTGTAAGATCAATTTTATTTTATTTTTGTTATACATATCTAATTATAATTTTTTTAAGATGTTAATTTATGCACAGATCAGATGATATATAAATAAATACCAAAATGTGAAATAAATGGAAATAAATTATTACACGAATCTTAAAATTCTTTAAAGTTACCGTTTAAAATTGAATTTTTTTATTATATGCTTTTGATAAAGAAAAAATAAACTATTATTAGCTTTTCAAAATAATATAATACACACATTAAGATAAATATATATTAATGAGCACAGATATACAATTTGGAAGATTTATTTATGAAATATTTTTACATATACATTGAATATTCAAACTTTTATCTCATGTTTTTAATATAATCAAAAGGCTAATATGACGAATACTAAATAAGAGCAATATGATAAATTTATTCTTATTTGCTAAGTCACATATTGTTTTTCATATTGATAGTAATAATAAAAAGATGGTGTTATCATGATATTAATGATAATAATAGACAAATAATGAGAAAATAATTACTACCGCTTGAATCTTTTGTTCTATAAATTCAAAAGAATTAGCAATATTTATTTACTGCGCTTATCCATACATTAAAATTTGTAACAGTAATCTTTTTCAGTATTTCAATTACTTCTAATTATTAATGTCTAGTGTAACTTTTCAAAGTATTGATAATTCTTCTGAAATCAGACATTATATCTAAATACTAAAAAATATTTCGTTCGTATATAAATGAAACCAAGTTCCATAAGTTTTCTGATACTTAAAAAGATTCCGATATTTCATTTAATATTTTGTTTAATTTTATGTTGAATTTTACGTACATATTATAAAGGGTAAGTGTCTTATAGTTTCTATGTTTTTGTGAAGTACAACATAACATGTATCTTGGAATGAAAAGGTATCATCCACAATAATTACGAACAATAATAATAATAGTAATAGTAGTAGTAGTAGTAGTATGAGAAATACACGTTATTATTTAAGCCCGTTCACCACGAATTCGTCGAGCCAATTGGATGTCCTTCGGCATAATAGTAACACGTTTAGCATGAATTGCGCACAAATTTGTGTCTTCAAATAATCCAACCAAATAAGCTTCGGATGCTTCTTGCAAAGCACCTATAGCTGCACTTTGAAAACGTAAATCGGTTTTGAAATCCTGTGCAATTTCACGGACTAATCTCTGGAATGGTAATTTTCTAATCAGCAACTCCGTAGATTTCTGATATCTTCTGATTTCTCGAAGAGCTACTGTACCCGGTCTACGACAAATGAATATAATTTCTTTAATAATTATTCAAATATAATACATTTTATTATAATGATGTAAAATGAATTTTTATTTATACCTATAACGATGAGGCTTTTTAACACCTCCCGTAGAAGGTGCACTTTTACGGGCTGCTTTTGTAGCTAGCTGTTTGCGGGGAGCTTTTCCACCAGTGGATTTACGGGCTGTCTGCTTTGTACGTGCCATGATTCAATCTGAAATAACAATCATATATTATTTATCATACATATTTATATTAATTATGCCTTCACGACACACCTAAAAGAACTTATTTTTCTTATGAACAACTTTTTAATAATTTTTTTCTATTTTTTCACACATTAACAATTATAACAATTTGGAATTACAAAAACTGCAATTAAATCTAACAAATAGATGCATCGTGTGTTATAAAATATAAAAACGTGTATTTATAAAATGGAAAATTTTTATATTATTATTAAAAAAAAACAATAATAATAATAAATATTTTAATATATTTATTCCGCACGGAAAAAGAGAAACGCAAATCAATAAAATAATAAGATAAAAGTTAAAGATCACAATGATTAATGTTAACGATCGAAAATATCATATAAATAAAATCAGCGAGAAAAACATAAACACAGTCACTGACAATGAGTAAAAACTGGTATAAATTGAAAAGCGTCAGAGTCGATTTATGGTGGGGGGAAGATTAAAGAGAAGGAAAAAATCGTAGTGGTAGAATAGTGGTGGGAGAAGTTTTATGTTGAGGTGGGGGTACAATCCGTTACCGTGCGCGCTCAAAGGAAGCAGCACGCACGAAGGAACTCCGTGCGTTGCGCAATGGACGAACTTTCGTCCCTCGCTTGGTTTAATGTGGAAAAGCCCACGCGCGCTGTCGATCGAAAAAATCTTCGGGAATATGATCGTAAGGAAACTAGAGAGAGAGAAAAAAAAAAAAAGAAAAAAATCGTTAAAAAAATTAAAAAAGATCCGATTATCGAAGACGTTGATGTGACAGAGATGATGGAAAAGAAGGGAAAGAAAAACAATGAAGAGAGAAAGAGAGGACAGACAAGAAATTAGTTAGCGTTACCAGTCAGACTCGTGAAAGACGATTCTCACAACGAAACGTCAAGTCGCAAAATGGAGGCAAGCTCTTGCGATACGCGTTGCTTCTTGTTAGAGTGAAATTGAAAATTAAAAAAATTTTTTCTTCATCGTCAATAAGTATTTTGACGTGATCAATAATACGACGTTATCGCGCGAAAACACAAATACAATCTGACAGTTAGTAAATATCAATTGGAGAGCTTTTACTTACCCTTAGAAGGGAAAATTGATGCAAGAAGCTGAGAGCCAACGCTATCCGCTTCCTTGTACTTCGATGGCAGTGGACGCTCTCCAAGCCACGGTCTCCCTTGTCCCTACCCCCTAGAAATTAAATCGCGAGAGGTACGGTAAGCTCGCGGTATAGTCTATCCAATCGGACGTTCGAAGTTCAGTTTTGTCTTGTAATACGAGCCGCGTGATTGGCTTATCCTTCTACATTTAGAAAAACAAAGCTGTATGAACCTGTGACGATTTATTAATTGCATACGCGTCTCTCTCTGAGTTCAACATGTTACTACTCTTACTTTCTTACTTACAACTACGCCTACGATGATTCTAGAGAAGATAAGGACTTTTCTTTCTTTCTTTCTCTCTCTCTTTCACCAAAACATTATTTTTTAGATTGCAATATGTTTTTTTTTGTTTTTTATATCGAAATAAACGCAATCTAATTATAGAGAGGAAAATAAATACCGAGAAACCTAGCTTTTATTTCTTAATCGAACAATTGAAGCTTCGAATCGCAAGCTACCCCTATTGCTTGTACCACCTCCGGTCTCTTTTCATCCTCGAGGAAATTTATGCATATCGTTATCCATTTGATTTCGTCATTAACATTGCGCAATAAATCTATTTCATAGAATACATTAGAGATTGTATCATTTACATTTAAAAGAAAAATGACGACATAGATATATATGTACATTGCATAAAAGGAAATATACATGACGCATATTATACCATATTATCCATAATTTGAATAAATTATGTATTTCATTTCTTTTTTTAATTATAGGAAACAGAAATCGTGTAAATATAAAAATATTAATTAAATATTTATATTTGTTAAATAAATATATGAATTATTAATTTAGTTTGAAATAAATCTCATATTAAAAAATGGTATTAATTATTCTGCAAGAAGAGTTATTAGGTTATTTATTTAATGTTCTACATTTACTACATGATCTTATAAATGTCTACAATCATGATAGTTAACAGTAATAAAATATACTAAGAAATACTCACAGATGATGACGATTATTAATATTATTATTATTATAATTATTATAATTATTATTATAATTTGATTATTCTAATATTTATGAAATGTAAATGCAGTTCGAAATTTTCTTACACAATATTGCTTACAAACGAAATTCTACATATATAAATCATTGTGGCCTAAAATTATAATAAAATAATAAGGTACTTTTCGAACATAAATTTATGTTGTTTTTTTTTCACACATTAAATGTACACACAACATTAAATGTACGAAACTTAAATTAATACTAGAAATTTCGTAAAATTGTAAAAATACAAGTTATGTTCTATCATCCTAATCTTGATATACTACATATCAAAATGTTTTGCTTCCATGACTTATTATTGCTCGTGTGTAATGATACAACTTTGATTACAAATACTAATTCCATTATAATCATGTTCGCATACCATAATTGGAGAATTTAATTGTCTATTACTAGATTTTAATATTTTTCTATAATTTATATAATAGAATAGGCAAACCTAGGTTATATTTCCCCATTTATACTACTTATAGTGCTTGGCAGTGTAGACTCTAGTAAATATTTGTGGGAAGAACTGAATTGCAATATATTTAATTACTTTGAAGGATAATATCGCAGGACATGATAATAAAATGAATTGAAAGAAAAATTGTATGTTATTTGAAATTTAAGCACGTTCACCGCGAATTCTTCGTGCCAATTGAATATCTTTAGGCATAATAGTAACGCGCTTAGCATGAATAGCACATAAATTTGTGTCTTCAAATAAACCAACTAAATACGCTTCTGATGCTTCTTGCAAAGCACCGATAGCTGCACTTTGAAAACGCAAATCAGTTTTGAAATCCTGTGCGATTTCACGAACCAATCGTTGAAACGGTAATTTCCTGATAAGTAACTCCGTAGATTTTTGGTATCTTCTGATTTCTCTAAGCGCCACAGTTCCAGGCCTATGATATAGAATAAAATTGTTAAATAAGTAATTTAACAAACAAAAATAAACATACAATATTATTGTTAAATTATAATGTTAAGCAATTAATGGATATACTTTTTGATATTTTTTTTTTTTATTTATACCTATAGCGATGAGGTTTTTTTACACCTCCAGTAGAAGGTGCACTTTTACGTGCTGCCTTTGTAGCAAGTTGCTTTCTAGGCGCCTTTCCTCCAGTAGATTTACGGGCAGTTTGTTTCGTACGAGCCATGTTTATCTAAAATTAAGAAGTATTAACTTCACTTGACAATAATTATATATGTATATGGGGTCAATACACCTCGTTGTTGACAAATGGCGTTAGTAGAAAATAAAGTGGAAGCAAATTATTTATATTTTAATATAAGATTGCATTAATATATGACTCACGATTAATTATAACACGTGCATAAACAAAAATTACAATAATATATATGAATGACTAATTTGGATCAACTAAAAATCGTTATTGGTTTCCCTCCAAAAGCAAACCGAATAAACAAAATGGCGAAAGGCGTACACGAAGTTTTCTTTGCGTAAAACTGCGTAAGTGTGCGAGGATAGAAGTTTACAAAACAATAATCGTCACGTGTTAATAATAATACGTTGCAGTTATTAATTTATACTTGTATTATTCACTATTTTCTAAGAAAAAAATAGATAGATATACGAATTTGTTAGTTTTACACTATTTACCTAATTTTAATAGATATTCCAGAGAACCTCTTGACAAAACGTTTCGTGAACTTAACGATTTCAACCTCTGTACAAGATCTATTCACTTTACTAACTCTCACGTAGCTTTATAGTACATACCACATATGAATATAAAACTATAGTGCATGGAAAAAGATTCACTGCTTACGATTGGTTAGTGTGTTATGTGGGGATGCAACATCTTGCGTTTAACGTACGCTGCATACAATTGGTATCTATTCTCAATGTCGACCAATCAATGTCGTTTGCAATGCCGTAGCGCTGCATGTCCGATGCGACTTTCCTGGATGCAGCCAGAATAGTTTCGAGTGTGTGTATTCAAATATTGTAATTAATCATAAGACGGATAGACAAAAAATTAATGAAATTACTATATATTTTAAATAATTTAACAAATGCATATTAAAATAATAAAATATAAATGTATATGTCATTATTTATTTTTTTATAATAAAACCTATTTCCGTTTTCAATTCATTATTTTATTAATGTTAGCGCCACCGTCAGAAACAGAAACTACGACTAAAGGAGGTCTTCGACAGCGGATTCATTCTTTCACGGACCACCGAGTCCAGCAAACTTGCCACTTCTAGATCTAACGCGAATCACGCCACTCACGTGCTCACAATATCGCTCACGCACGCTCACCACCGCTCACACAGGACACACTATGTGGCCTTAGAAGTTCTTCGTGGAATTAGCTATCCAATTGTTTAATTCGCCATAACGAGCTAGATTATCCTAGATTGCGAAACCCCTTAGCTTATGCTGTATTTTTCTCAGGCCTGGGTGTGGGGTAGAAAGGGATTTACAATCCCTTTTTCAAAGTTGTATTTTTAAATAGAAAAATTAATGAATAAAATAATCCACTTATATATTTTTACAAATATTATTGTAAGTTTATTTGAATTTTATATAAGAGGATAACAATTTTTCTTATCGAGCATTTGATAAAGTGAATATTGTAATAATCAAAATTATTTATTATACCAGAAAGCATATAATCTGTTCATATAGTGTACAAGCACAATTGATTTGTTTAAACATTATGAGTAATTTATATTCATCGCATTTTTCATTAAAAATAATGCATATAGTGTATTTTAAAGTATATTCTATAGAATAGCATAGTCCGATCATTAAAATATTATTCACTTTTTTTTATAAGTATAGCTTAACAAGTACAAATTAATAATATAAATAAAATCTCTTATATATTATTTTTTTTTTTTTTTTTTAGAAAAAATTTCTTTTACCTTAATGTTGAATTTATTTATCATTTTTGTATTTTTATCTATCACCAGGTATATATATATATTTGATTTGTATATATTAAACTATTATCAAAGAGAACATAAAACACATTCTTTCAATTGTAATATAATTTTACAATTATCTAGTGCATTACTCGATGTAACTTAATTGTTGATAAAACATGATAAAATTAGATGGAAACTTGTGTAAAAATTTGATTTTTACATAAAAAGAGAATTAAAGAGTTAAAGTGTTATTCCTTTACTATTTTCGTATCTATATATCTTATGTAGAATTAAAACGGTTTATTAAGATTTATTAAAAATGTACATCTGTCATTATAAATAGTCTATCATACCAATGTTTGAATCCTACTTATAACTATCATTTGACTCTTTATTTAATTATCACACCTATTTTTTTTTTGTAATGACAATGTTTCTACAAAATTTAACTCAATCTGATTAAAAATTATCACAATCAAAGTAATTCTATTTAATCTTAAGGTATTTTAGGAAAGTTTTTTTGTGGAAGCATTAAAAAGAAATATAGAAGATATATGTGCAATTATTAGATACAGAGTAGAATTGTTTCTTAGTCAAGTATGAGTTTAAACTGAAGTTGAGAATCTTAAGTTTAAAATTATTTGAGTAGAATATTTCTTTAATAATATGTGTGCGTTTGTTGAGGTTAAGTAATACACTATTTCATGTGTATTAACCATAATATACCTCGTACAAATTAAATATAACTTACACAGAGATTATAAAAATGGAGCCTTTCTTATTTATGATAGTTTATAATAGTAATCAATAATAAATTAGATACATTATTACAAGGCAATATTTCTTTTCATTTACATATATATATATATGCTTCATAATATGAAAAAAGGACCTATTCCTTCTTTTCTTTGTTCTTGATATAATTTACTTTTTAATTTAAATAGCTATATTTTGTCTGAATTATAAAGCTATACTTTCATTTTTTGCAATTATATTTTGATAACATGTAATTATGCATACGTATCTCTGTGTAAGCTTTCCTTTATATCCAACATTAATTTTTTTTCTCCTATATATATTTATATTCGGTGTATTCATATATTGTACCTGTATCAGGTACTGTGGACAAAAGGACGGTGAATATGTTAAAGCATAGCATTAAGAAAGTACATCGCGAAATATTAATTTTAGATTAATCATAATTTTAAAGAAAGTTTTTTTCTTTTTTTTTTCATCTCCATAAAATTGATTTTAATATAAATATATATCACAATTTCATATGAAAATTAAAGTAGGAAATGGTTCCTTGATAGTTTATAAAGTTTCTTTGTAAAATTTCTTTTAACTGACATAATACATTGTGATACATACACCCAAAAATTCCATTAAATATTCATAATATATATTATAAAAATCATATTAATTTACATTAGAATATATTCGTTTCACTATATCTTGTTTTTAGTTTATGAGAAATTTACAATATTACAAAGTAAATATTTCTTCTTTAGCACTGCTGGAAGTGCATTAAAAAATATAAAAACTAAATAGGAACCTGATTTAATATAATCCTTTATGTTTTATTATGGGAAAGAATCTCTAAAAATTACTATTAAAAACCACAATTTATAATGGGCCTGTGTCACGCTAGATTACATGCATAAGTTTTGCATAAGGGTTACATTATACACTTTAGACTAATAAAATATATTATGTTTATAACCAGACAAATTTTGGAATCTATATTTAATATAAAATACTTTACTTCTTCTTCGCATTATTTGCTCTCTTTCATCAGTAAGAAATATTAATGAATTCAAGATTGTATAAACTTGTACACACTGTATCACAAATTTAGATCGAGAGATTTATTAAAAACTCTTTTATGCAAAAAGTCCTTTGAACAGAATCTTCTTTATTTTTTTTTTTATAATTACTATAAATTTGTTCCTTCTCTTATATATATATATAATATATATATAAATTTATATATATATATAATAATTTAAATTTGGCGCATATAGATTACCTAATAATTTCACATTATTTTTAGATTTTTAGTATATACAACATTTGAGTGTATAATTATATAATTGGAAAATTACAGGATTTTATATATGCACAGTAATAAAACAAAAAATTCAAAACTTAAGTTGGCTTATAATACTCACCGAGAAAAAAATCTTCCATCAACATGGGTTCTAACACTTTAGGATCTATGTTGATAGGAACTTTTTTTACTTCTTTCAGTGCATATTATAAACCTTTGAAGTTTCAGAATTTTTTTTTTATCGCCCTGTGTATATATTTTTTTAAATTTGATTATATCATAATTCTTAAAATTTATTACGAAATTGAAAATAATTTGTAAGAGAACAAGTAATTATCAAATATCTACCAAATATTTGCGAATTATTATAATTTAGTTTTCGTTTTTGTCAAAAGCATAGTATTATATTTTTATATTCAAACTATTAATCTTATATGATATATTATGTTTTCCTAATAATATTATATTATATTATATTGCTTTCCACTTCGGTCAAATATTTTCAATTTATTTATATATGCCTTATTAAAAGAGATATATTATAAACCATTATAGATTATTACGATAAAAAGTATTTGAAATGCAAATTTTGGTATTACAAAACAAAAATGTATAACAAAATGCAATTTTAAGAATACATATCTTGTACTATTGTCAATAAATAAAATATCTCTTCAAAAAATTGATACTTTTTGATATATATGATTATTTGTGCAAATTTTAACGTCATAATTCTGTATTATTATAAAAAATTTTTGAAAATTATAAAATTCACAAGAAAGTAGTGTATGTTAATTTTAATTTGCACCATATTTGATTTGACATGAATATGTTAACAAATAAAGAATTTGTTATTTAATGTTCTCCGTATAAAATTCACAACCCTTTACTAATAAATTAACATATAACTTAAGATACATCTATTCATATTTGGAAATGTAATGTTACTTTTGAATAAAAAATGTACAATTTAGTCATTTTACTAATTCACTGATTAAAAGTATTTGTAAATATCACAATGTCATCCTACTATTTCTTCACCTATATATCTATATCATTAAGTCATTTTAGAAGATTCTATTCAAAAGTCAAATATATGACTATTACCTTAATTCAATCAAAGTATTTTTTTTTTTAAACAGATTTATTAAGCCTTATCAATAGAAGCATCCTTCATTATGTCATCTTTAGTAATATTTTGGTTCATTTGATCATTTTCATATTCTACAAAATCATCAAATAAACTTGGCCATGCTTCTGCATCATCATAAGCACCAAGATCGTCTCCAATGCTTTCAGCAAAATTCAGAAACATATTCCAAGTATCTCTAGGTATACCTCGAACATGATGACATTCAAGAAATTTTAACCATCTGGTTAAAAGTGGAGGTTCTCGGATTGTAAAAACAAGCCGCCAAAGGACAATAGCCATATCAGCTGGCAGTATTCGTTGACCGGAGGTAACATCCAAACCAAAGCGGAATGTGAATCGATAGAGATCCTTAAATAAATCACTATTGACCATTAATTCTTGCACAATTTCAGGTAATCTTGCTTGAATACCACGTATACTGTCAACGCGCATAGCTTTCAACCCTATTACAAATTCTTGACGTGTAAATTGGCACATTTGTTCAGCATTTAATTTCCAAGCTAGAACAAGCACTTTAAACTCGTCTGGGGATAATTGTAAATCATTACAAAGCCTTTCTATTCCGTCAGCTAATATTACATCCTCGTGTAAATCCTTTAAGAGAAAACAAATAATTTAAAATAAATTAAATGTAGGAACTTATATATTGTATTTTTCATTAAAGATGTTATATAAATAACATACCTTATATTGGTCGAATAATGAATTTAATTTATTTTCCGATGGTTCTCGTTGTTGTTTAAATTCTGTGGTTAAGTTAAGACCGGAAGAAGTGCCTGAACGACCTAGTGGAGGTAATCGTGCATAAAACCCTCTAGACAAACGTAAATTATTTTGTATACTAGGCATAGATCCACAGTTATCTGACCCTACATTGTTAAGTGTAGGTACGACATTTAATGATTTTCTGTTTCCATTGACATGTGTTTCTGCAGGCACGAGTGGACCAGTTTGTTGGCAAGAATTTTGGAATAATCCTCTTAGTTCCATTGTTTCTACATCAAAATAAATTCATTATGATAATTGTTTAATAATTTATTTATCAATTTCATTTGAAACTTAATAAATAAAGATACTACCGTCTTTATGTTCAAATACAATTGATTGTTCTGCGGTGGCTGGTGGAAGTGGCACCTTGAAGCAAGAAAAACAGTTTCCCATTGATGCTGTCCGTACTCGACATTAAAGATAATTATCCCATGCATCAGTAGTTCAGTCTTAGATTGGCAGTCTTGATATTAAAAGCTACAAAATATAAGATATTTATATAAGAATATTAATACTATACTTATTTGATATAAATTCCATTTATAACAAATGTTAATAAGATCTGTTTGTACATACAATGAATCAAATAACTTTCCATACAATACAATTTAAAAAATTTACATTTCAATATTTCAAAATAATAATGAGTAGTGTCCTACAAATTTTGATTAATCAAAATTTTGTAAAAAAAAAATTAATTTAATAATTTTGCTTTAAAAAAAAAAAAGTAAAAATAACATAGATGGTTACCTTATCAGTAAGGCGGCTTTTTGGTCTAGTCAGATTTTGGTAATCCCGGCCAAGACCCCCCGCAAGATGATCTCTTGCTTTGACCACATTCATAAAGTGTCAGAAAAAAAGATGTACTTGTATGCACTGATAGAGATCAACAAGACTTATTCGTCCTAATATTTTCATGCATTTCGTTCACATAACTTTTCGGTCGTATTCGCATTTGATCAAGTGCCACTGTCATTTGTAACAATGTAACCTTGCTTGTTACAGTGCACGTTTAACTTGATACACGACGGTGATAATTTCATTCCACGCACAAAACACACATTCACTTTTGTTAAATTAATCTAGAACTAATATGGCCGCTTATACCGGGATAAAACACAAATTACCATCAACCAATAGAAATATTAAGGAAAAAAATAAAGCTAGTTAATATATTATTTGTTAAAGAAGATTCTCAAAGAGTAACGACATTTTCAAAAAAAGGATGCAACATAATATGAATAAATAATCTTGTCATTTGATGAAGAGTTTTCAATAAAGTTATTTTCTAGTAACGAAAAATAAATCATAAGCATAAGAATGATTGGATAACATTTAATTCTTTGAACTTTGACTTAAAACACTATATTTCTTTGTACGTTATTCTACCCATCTAGAAATTTCATGAAAAGAAAAACCCTAGAAATTTCAACAGTAGTTAGTCAAATGTAAAACCATTTATTTTATTTTCAAATCAGCAAATAATGTTTATTTTGTTAAAATTTATGTGAGAGACGAATAAGTTTCAAGTATATTAACATTAATTGAATAATAATAAATTAGTTGTATATTTTAATTTCGATTATTAGCTATCCATATGCTGATTTGAACACGTTGTAGAAATTGTTAATATGGCAGAAATTCGTGTATCTAGTGTTGTTTAAGCTGTGAAACTAATTGACAAAACAGTAATCTATTACTAAAGAGTGCTGTGATGTGTACAAAGTCGTGAATTTTCTGGTCCCGTCCATATAAAAGTCAATTTTTTATGAAAAAAACTGACTAAAATAATATCATCATATCATATTCATTCCAAGTCAACATCGAAGTTTTTGTGTTTTTTTTTCCTTACGTTCATCTACTTTGTTTATTATGAATTTGATTGATTCTGCCCTCAGTGACATACAATCAAATTAAGTATAACAGGTAATATTCTCAGAATCTTTTTCATTATTCTCATTTTTTCACATTGCATGGATTATAACCTGCTTACTTCTTTGTGCTTATCAACGAAATCTTCACTTGATATTATTAAAACTAATAATATTAGAATATTTATTAAAATATTCTAATTCTTTGTTCTCTTGTAAATACGTTCAAGATTTAAAATATTTTAAAAATAATATTTTTTGTATTATTTAAAATATTTTGTTAGTGACTCTCTTACATGCGTTACATACTAGACAATCACAGATCATTGAATGAGAAAAATAATATCCATCAATAAACGTATCAATACTTAAATCTTTATGTTTTACGTTAGCGCATATGAATATTATTTCTAATTCTCATCTTATGCTATAGTAAACAGCTTATAATTAACATGTTGTAGTATTTACTTCATTATTACAGGTTATTACAACGAGATATTGTCATGGATCTACATGGATCCCATGAATTTGTACAACTTGTGTGTCATGGTATACAAACAAAGTGGTTGTGGTAATTGACATAAAACAAAAGTGTGTTGGTGTGCCCTGGCAGGTATTATATATTGGAGCCACTGGGCTATGGCCAACCTGAATTTTGAGCAGCCTCCACGCAGTATTGCGAACACAAGCCTTACTTCGCGCGCGGGTGGTGGGGGGGGCTTAAATTCGTCGACCCTTGCGGGTCATGTCACGCCCACATCGGGCATGTTCTCAGGCTCATCTGCGAGTACTTCGAGTACAGCGAACTCTGTGGTAGTAGTTACCAACGTTTATCCTGGTGCATCAGGATCAGGAGGCACGCAGACCAGTCATCAATCCCAACAACAACAGCTCTCTCCTATGAGTAGCAGAGGGCTGTTTGGACAAAGGACTTTCACAGATAGACGTACAATGCCAGCTCTTGGGTTAGTTCTCGTTAAAAGATTATATTCAAAATAAAATGGTTTAGGTAAATTAATTGATTTATTTTTTGGTAACATATCACGGTTTCTGTTTGTATAAAAAGTATTTTATAGCATTCTTTGATTGATAATATAAATAAATACTACGATCAGAAAATGAATAGAAAAGACAAAGAGGATGTCCCGTACTACTGATATGATTTCAACTTTTAAATTTGTAGTACATTAAAAGTGAAAATATTTACAAACATACATTTTTAATATGCGGATAATATATAAGTAATATTTTACAGAACCTCAAATCCAATGGGTAGTATGGGCAGTTTTGGTATACCTCCAAGTCGCAACTACGGATCTCAAGGTGCGATTAATAATTTCCATTCTGTATTTGGGAGTGGAGGAGGTGGAGATACAAGTACACCCCCTCTATTAGACCTTTCGGAATTTCCATCCTTGACAAATAGAGGTCAAGGTGATTCTATGCCTCAGCCTAGTCCCATGCCTGGAAAACAACCTTATGGTTAGTGTTTATTAGTGCTCATCGAATATTGTCATATGATATATATAAGTATATATATATTAAATGATTTGTATATAAAAATAACATGTTATTATATATTGCAGTTGGAATGGTAAAGCAACCAACATCAGAATCGAGTGAATTTACTATGAGTTCAGAAGATTTTCCTGCTTTACCAGGCACACAAAACAGAGAAGGTCCATCACCAGGTGGAAGTGTTTCTGGAGATAAAAGTATATCCGTTGGTCTAGGTCCAGAAATTGGCCAGGATGTATTACAAGCAAATAGAGCACCTGGATCTGAAAAATCTCAGTCGTCTAAAAGAGGCATTCAAACATCTCCAGATGGTAAACAAAGAATCTCGATGTAAAGTGAATTTATCATTGTTAGCTTATGAATTTTTTAAATTCATTATTTTTTTTTCCTTAAATTAAATTTTTTTTTAATTTTGTTTTATTATTTCTTATTGTATGCAACACATGATTATTCAGATATACATGATATTATTCTGATATACATTTAATATGAAATTTTAATAAATGTTTTCTTTATATAATAATTGTATCAAAATTTGTATGGTTATAGGAAAGGTGACAAACATACCTGCAAGTATGGTAAAGGATCAATTTGGAATGGTTGGTCTTTTAACTTTTATCAGAGCAGCAGAAACGGATCCAAATTTAGTATCTTTGGCATTAGGACAAGATCTTACAGCATTAGGATTGAATCTTAATTCTCCTGAAAATTTGTATCAAAATTTTGGCGGTCCTTGGGCAGAAACTCCGTGTAGACCGCAGGATATTGACTTTCATGTACCGCCAGAATATCTTATTAATTCAGCAATAAGGTAGTATTTTAATTGCTGTATTATTTTAGAATATATTTGATATAATTTGGAAATAGTAGCTTTAATTAATGTAATTTTTTTTATCTTTTATAAATATATAGATATTCCGATGATATTTTTAATACCAAATTAAAATCAAATTATTTCCTTTTTTTATTTTAATCATATATAATGGATTTTTAGGGATAAGTTAGCACCAGTTAAACTAAATCGGTACAAAGATGATCTACTATTTTATATGTTTTATACAAATGTTGGGGATGTCTTGCAACTGGCAGCTGCAGCAGAATTGTAAGTAAATCGAAAGTATCGTATTACACGTAAATGATTTGAATATATTGAAAAAAATACTATACAAATATATTAGTTTTAATAAAAAGTAATTCATCATTTTTAGCTTGAAATAAATGTAAAAATAATGAATTACTGTTTACTACAATTATTTTGATTTGGTATTATTAAGGTACAGCAGGGAATGGAGATATCACATGGAGGAGAAAGTGTGGATAACGCAAGCACCTGGATTAGGACTTGTGGAAAAAACAACGACTTATGAACGTGGTACTTACTATTATTTTGATGCGCAAAACTGGAGGAAGGTAGCTAAAGAATTCCATCTGGATTATACAAAACTAGAAAGTAGACCTCATCTTCCCACAAACTTTCATCAAAACCAGCCTTGACTACAGGTATGAAATAAATTTGCATTATTCCTCTTATAAAAGTTATTAATAAAAGTTGAATGCATGTATGCATCACGTATACGTCTATATACATTTTGCCTTCTCTAGAATGTAAATAGAGCAATAATATTATTATAGAACGAGAATAAATTAAAAAAATATATATTTATTATTTTGTTTTAGATCTGTCTGCAGAACGTTGTGCTGTCTTTAAGCTGGAGAGGAATCAGCTATTGTATAAATGAACAAATTTAATAATCTTTAATAAAAATATAAAATTTGAAGAGTAATAAAATCTTTGTTAAGAATTCCGATCCTATTAACAATATTTATACACCATCATTCAAACGACTTTATTTAACAGGTTAAGTGCAACGACTCGCTCGAATATGCTTGCTGCATGAATAAAATATTAAAAGTGCTGCATTTTATTAAAACGTAAAATGCAATTGATACATGTTTGTACAAAATTGATATTTTCTCATTTGTTTTCTTTTATTGCTTATGAGATAAGGTTTATTATACTTTCGGAAGCATTTATGAAATAATTTTCAATATAATTTCGACTGTTATTTTCACATTCGTTCAAATAATATCTAAAAAAAATATAAAAGAGTTATTATCAATATTATTTTTATATCGAAATTGAATTTGATAAAAATAAAAATAATATTTTATACTTTTTTTTTTTTATAACAAAGAAAAAGAATAATTTTATTAGAAAAATTACCTGTAATTTACCATTATACCACAACTATTTGCAATACCACGTGGCGAAGAATCAGCCATCCAATTTATTCTCCACATGATAGCTCCATTACGCAAATGAAAATTTGCTATAATAAAATAACAATTAAAATTAATGAAAAAGAATAATTTGTTATAAAATATACATACCAACATTATTTAAAGCGTAACTACGACGCTTTTCCTTATATAGGTACCATGCACATGCCCGAAGTAGTGGTTTTTTAAGTAAATTTGATAATTGCTCGTCATTTGTCCATAACGAATTATTTAAAAGTTTTTTTAACGTTGTCAATATGTCTTCTGTTTGAAGAATACTTTTTATAGATTCTTGCTCTTCTGATGTAAATATGAAAGAAATATCTAAAAAAAAAAATATAAAAAATATTTGTGTATTTACATATGTATGTGTGGGGATCCATATTTCAACAGATTTCAATCTTTACCTAGTTTCATTTTTTCTAATAACCATATTTTAAAATTAGGAATAGGAGATAAACTAGATAATTCATGTATCTTTGGAAATTCTGTAACCACTTGATTAGCTACCTCCTTAATTAAATAGTTACCTAACTCAATACCCTAAAACATTTTAAATATACAGTAATACCTTTTTCCTCTGTCTTTTACATTTAAAAATAAATAATAATAATAATAATAATAAAAAGGATTTTTTAAATATTATTATAAAATAATATAATAAAAATAATTTTATTTTTACTTGCAATCCTTTCTGTGTGGATGCTATTGAATAAAATATAGCTGCTGTTATTTTAGATTTATCTTCTTCTAAATACGTTACTTGTGTTCCTATTTTTCCCAGAATTCTTTGTTCTGCTTCTTCAATTCCTTTAACACTATCTGTAAATATATATATAATTATTTATTTATAATAATGATAGTTGAAAGTATAATACATATATAGCAGATAATAAAATTAAAAATTTACCTGGTATAGTATCACACAGTGCTGTATGCAATACAACAAGTGGTTCTCTTGGCATAGATGGATGCATAAATATGTAACATCTTCTATATGGTCCAACTCTTCGTTTTAAGTCTACCCAATTTCTTATTGGATGTATCGCTTCATAATCTGAAACCTTATAATTAAAAAAATAAATATCATATATAAAAAATTAATACATTTAAATTATATATATATAATTATATTATTTATATATATATTATTATATATTATATATACCTTTTGCAATATATCACAAGAGCTCTCCCATGTTATTCGTTCTAAATGCAAAAATCCTACTGAAAACCATAGTAATAATAAATTTTGTAGTGTAAGATTTAATTGCTGCATCAGAAAATTTTTCTCACTGTCATTTGTTTCTGTTATCAATTCCTAATCAAATCTTTATATTACTTTTTAATTTAAAAAAAGAAAAACTATTTATTATATTTAATACTTACTAAAATATCTGTTCTTAGATCGACTAAAAACTTCACACCATGTTTAAGACGTCCCATGATAATAAATAACCAATGATATGGTGGTATAAGAGTACTTTTTAGATTTCTTTCATGAACAATCAATTGTCTTTCATTATTCAACTATAACAAAAATAACATATTATATAATTTTATATGAGATTTTATAATGAAATAATAAATTTATGAATATAATTATAAATTTTTATTAATTATATACATACATCTATGCAAATAAGTTTCTTTGCATTTTCAAGTACACTATCATGGTCAATTGCATAATTTTCAGCTAGTACATGCAAAATGTATTGTTTTTGTTCCTTTTTACTTTCCATATAAGTGTGACATAGATTTCGTACCTTATTCTGTAATAAAAATATTTATTAATTATATCATTTCTTTTACAATATATTTAATCAATTTTTTTATTATAGAATTTATTAACCTCCATAATCCATTTACTTATATTAATATTTTTTAATTTAAAAATTTCTTTTAATTGTTCTTCAATGTTTATATTGAAAGTAGCATTAGTAGATAAAAACGAATTGTTAAAGATATTTTTTGTAGATGAATTATTTAAAATAAGTTTACACGTAGGTGCATGTTTATTGAAAATTTTTAAACATTCTATTAAACGTAACATTATAGAATAATAAAAAAACTATACGTATATCAATTATTTCAAACTTTAACTTGTCTCTTTCTTGATTCTTTATTATATTAATATCATGTTAAAATAAACATTCCATTATATAGTTCCTAAACGAATTGATTGTTCTGATGAAAAAGTAAAGTATATGTACTTGCTTCTTTCTAATTTCATATGTACAAAATAAATGCAAAGTCATATCTTATTAAACATTTTTATTATGCGAAAATAAACGTAATAGTATAGTAATACAACAAAATGTTGATTAATAACTCAATAATTCGACTATTAAATTTTTGCATAACCTAATTCATTGAAAATATAAAAATATTTTTTTCAATATAATTTATTATATAGTAATACTTTCTATAAGTTTTTAATGTTATATTTTTTAGCAACCATAAATACCGGTTAATTTTTTAATTATACAATACGTAATTATACATATGCATAAATTTGTTTAATTTACAACTTGAAATACATGTACATGATATAAAATGACCAGCTTCGTTAAAAAAACTTTGTCCTAATGTTCTAACTGGGATAGATTATAAAAAATATAGCAATTAATAAACAACAAAAATAATTTGGAATATTGTTATAAAGTAAGCATTTGATTGGTCAGTATTCATTATAGATTTTATTAAATCAGTGTTACCAAATAAATATCTATATTTTTTTAGGGACATTTTGTGCCTTTCTGTAGCCTATATAAGCGAAGTTACCATGGCTTCACTTCCATTTTCATCGTTGTTTCCGAAATGGTAAGTACTGATTTATTCTTGAACTATATTAGAATCTACTTATATTTGTTGCATCCTAATAATTATAATAAAATTTATATTGAAATATTATTCCAAAATGCATTATTTATGCATTGTGAATATTATTAACTATATTTAAATTAAATATCGTATCGATAATTAATATTTCGTGTTGCATACAGCATTTTACACGATGAGCACATGTTACAAAGAATTTTATAATTTCCATATGATGATTTAGTTATTAATGTTTATGGTTTATATCTGAATAACCATGAAGAAATTATTCTAGGGCGGTCTGATTTTTAATTATAAATTCAAATTTACGAAATTTTATTTATTACGTATCTAAAACAATTCAATCGTGTTTTATAGTCGCACAGGAAGTTCAGTGCCCCTCGCCATGGGTCCATGGGATTCTATCCCAAAAAAAGATCACAACGGCATCGTGGAAAAGTTAAGGCTTTTCCTAAAGATGATCCGAACAAACCTGTTCATTTAACGGCTTTTGTCGGATACAAAGCTGGTATGACGCATGTTGTACGCGAAGCTGATAGACCTGGGTCAAGTAAGTTTTTGCAATTATATATATATTTTTTTTATTACATATATATATTTATTCTTTGTCGACACTTTCCAACATCTGATAGATACAGAAATGTATCGGTCGATTTGGTATCAGGGCGAAGCTGTTTGATCTTGTGCAGTATATTCCTGTAGTGTCGAAAATCAATTCTGTACTCTCTACATTTGTAGTGATAAACGGAAGCACGGCATATTCCATAAACTCTTTGTAGTCCATTGGGCAGTGAACATTGAGACAAACCATGTTGGGCACAGATTTTTTTTTTTTTTTCATAAAAATTATTAGATAAATACCGTTATCAAATACGAAATACTTTAATACTATACCATTGTATTCAAACATTTTTTATTTCTTCCAGAGGTAAATAAAAAGGAAATTGTAGAAGCGGTTACAATTCTTGAAACACCACCAATGATTGTAGTTGGCGTTGTTGGGTACATTGAAACTCCACATGGTCTTCGTGCACTTACAACAGTATGGGCAGAACATCTTTCCGAAGATTGTCGTAGACGCTTCTATAAGAACTGGTGAGAGAGAGTTATAAGATTAAAAATTTTTCTTAATATATACAATATTCTTGTTAAACATTTCGATTAAATTTATTAAATTAGCTCTCCGCTCATTAGATGAGAGTTAGATTTCGGATAATAGCCACCGAGTTGGTATATAAATTACTTGTTTTTTTATCGGCTTATCCGAGAAATGTGTTCAATCTCCGCTCATTTTGAAGAGATTGGCACGTTACAGATCCTAATTGTGGATGTACACTTAAAAACATAGAAAGAAATTTAGATTAATTTTATTCAGGTATAAGAGTAAGAAGAAGGCTTTTACCAAAGCCTCGAAAAAATGGCAAGACGATCTTGGTCGTAAATCTATAGAGAAAGATTTTAAGAAAATTATCAAGTATTGTAAGGTCGTACGCATCATTGCTCATACGCAGGTAATTTTCTTAGATATTAAAAATGTATTAAGAGTTACATAAAAATTGTCAGTCTTTAAACAAAATGGTTCTACTTAAAATAGATGAAATTATTGAGACAACGTCAGAAGAAAGCTCATATTATGGAGATTCAATTGAATGGAGGAACTATTGAACAAAAAGTACAATGGGCACGTGAACACCTGGAAAAACCTGTACCTATTAATAATGTGTTTGCACCAGATGAAATGATCGATGTTATTGGAGTTACTAAAGGAAAGGGATACAAAGGTGTGTTATCTAAATATATGTACATATATATTCTCGAATGGTCACATTTAAAAATTATATTATTAGGTTGTCAAGTATAAATGGAGCAAATTTCAATTCAACTGTATTTTTTGCTCCATTTCATACTTGACAACCTAATATTAAATCATTTCATTATTAACCCTTTTCACTATAATTGTTTTCCTAGTTTGTTCTCAGCCAACTCTGATTTAATCTTTGTGGTTTTGATATCATATGTTAGGTATGAAAGTAATTGGTTGCAGTTATTTAAAGTTTAATGTTATATTAACAAACGATTGACTTTTATGTACATACACAATTTCAAAGCATTTTTAAAATAAAACTGGTTCCTACTTATTTACTTTATTAACTATATGAGATGTCACGCCAGAAGTGACTTCATAGTGCAAAGGGTTAATTAAAATTTTGGACTATGATGATAAAGCATGATGTGTCATTATCTGATTTACTGAAGATACCTCATGTTGCTGCCTTCCTTCTGACGTCCTTTATTTTTTAATCATTTAATTTTAAACATGCATATTATATATCTGTTCTTTTATATATATTTATTCATTTTGAGATTAATTAACATATTTTTTGTATTAATAGGTGTTACGTCTCGTTGGCATACTAAGAAATTACCACGCAAAACTCATAAGGGTTTAAGGAAAGTTGCTTGCATCGGTGCATGGCATCCAAGTCGCGTTTCATTTACTGTTGCACGTGCTGGACAAAAGGGATATCATCATCGCACAGAAATGAATAAGAAGATTTATCGTATTGGTCAAGGAATACATACCAAGGATGGCAAGGTAATTTTTCTTTCCTGTTTGTTTTAAAGAAAATCACAGTTTAATTTGTATTGCCCTCTTCCCCGCAATAGCATTTCTTTTTAATAGAAGTGTGGTTGCGTAATTTTAAAAGTGGGCTAAAATAATGATTTCTTGTCATAGTACCTAGATTATCATTGTGTTGTATTTTGGGTCTCCTACGAAAGCGACAAACTTTAAAAAAACAAAATAAGAATCTTTATTTCAAAATATATATGCATAATTGTGTTAATTATCCAAATACTAAAATACATATTTTATTACAGATTATTAAAAATAATGCCTCGACAGAGTATGATCTTACCGAGAAAACTATTACTCCCATGGGTGGTTTTCCGCATTATGGTGAAGTTAATAACGATTTCATCATGATCAAAGGTTGTTGTATGGGACCAAAGAAACGTGTCATTACACTTCGTAAAGTAAGATTCTATATTGTTTAGAATACATCTAAAATCAACGTAGTTTAATATGATGAGTTATCATGAGCCTAATAATTACTTTTGACAAATATATGATATATTTAAATGATAGGACTGATTATAATATGCTTATGATAAAATGTTATTATTTTTAACTGTATCTTAACTAAAATAAATTATTATTTTGTAGTCTTTGTTGGTACACACGAAACGATCCGCATTGGAAAAGATCAATCTGAAATTCATCGATACAAGTTCGAAGTTTGGACATGGTCGTTTCCAGACAGCTGCAGACAAGGTATCCTTCATGGGTCAACTCAAGAAAGATCGTCTTCGAGAGGAACAAGCTCAAGCTACTACTGCAGCTCCTGCTACTGCCGCTGCGCAATAAAATTGTTTACGTTGTGCATATTTTGATCTAAATAAAAATATATAAATCAAACAATAAATTATTTTGAATCCTACTTATGTACTATATATATATACTTATACTATTTGTATATACTATTTTTTATTTAATGAACATATTAAAAATTTATTATTAGTAAAACTAAAGCAAATGCAATTTAACTTCAGGCGAGTGCATGCCTTCAACGATAAATACGTTACCAAACATCCTTTATTTCGTACGTTACGTCTAGTGTTAGAACATTTTTTTTTATATCAAGCAACGTTAGGATAAAGTCGTTTTTTAGGATTCTATGTTCCTAAAAAGTGTAGCCATGTTATAGAAGGGCCGTGTTATGCTGGAGATTATTTTTATTATAATCCATACTATTGTGAAAGAGATACAACTATACATTAGTTTATGTACCAATGTTGTCTCCTTGTTGCGCTTTTAGTTCATATTTTGCCCATATCTGTCGCTGAAGTCACGCACGCTTCGGTTGAGATAGTGAACAGCATGAAAAAGAACACGTAACAGTTTGGAAATACTTGTTAAACGTATACGTAAATTTATGCTTTTGAAGTATATCTTTGAAAAGCATTTATGTAGAGACATCTAATAATAAAATTTCGATTTACTTGTACAGTTAGGTTGAATATACTTGCCATAAAGATTTAATATTTTAAGTAGAAACTGATAGAAATTTATAGGATCATGGAATAAATTAATAGATTTTTCGAGAATGTTTGGTAATTTTGCTTACACAATATTAAATGAATCTTATTTTTACGAAAGTATACGTTGTTTAATTATTAAGTGTTTCCGTTGTACGAAATAGCAGGAAAAAAATTAATATCTATATCATTTTGCATTTATACGTGATGTACTTGTATTATTTTATACAGTTAAGGAATTAATGTAGATTCTTAGTTCATGGGTGCTTCATATACAAGAAAAAGTATTACAAAAATGAATAGGTATGTTTAATATATATACATATATATTTCATTTAACTTTATAAAGATTATTAATCATTTGAATCGAATAAATTTATATGTTGCTCATAAATAACTAAAAGTGTCATTATTTATATGAATTAATGTGTCTTTATTTTAGACCTACTTCAAATTCAGAAAAAACAAGTGGAGATAGTCATCCTAGCAGTAGTGCAAGGCCATTGTCTATAGAAGGGCCACATGTTTCAAATAATCCTCCACAGCCAATGCCAGAACAACCAAAACAACCTACCGATCTTCAAGGTCTTCTAAGATATGCTGTTGAAGCATCACAAGCAGGAGGTGCGACAAACGAACCTCAGTTTCAACCTCTGGATGAAGAAGTACGAATTTAATTGGATAGTTATCGCATGCTATATTCAAAGATATTAATTACTGTGATACTTCATTTATGTTTTACAGAAAAAAAAGTTCTTAAGTGAAGCTTTATCTTCATTAACTGTAAATGTGATAGAAGAATTACAAAAAGCTATTAAAATATTATCAAATGTTGTGGATCTTCGACCTGACGATAACTCATCTGAATATAATGCTGCTCTTGAGCGAATTGCAGATTTTGTTGACAGTATCGACGTTGCCAATGATTTTTACAAAATTGGTGGCTTTTCAATATTTGGTCCGTGTCTTAATTCTTCTCACAGTAGCATCAGATGGAGAACAGCGGATATAATTGCCGAGTTGACACAAAATAATCCATTTTGTCAACAAAGAATTTTAGAATGTGGATTATTTCCAATATTATTAGAAATGGTAGATAAGGATCCTTCGGAAGCTGCAAGAATCAAATCTTTATACGCTATATCATGTATGTACGAAGAATTTATTTAATAATTGTACACATTTGGTATATTCGCTACTAAAAAATATTATTAATATTTATGTTGTATAGGTATAGTAAGAGGACAACCAATGTCTTTGCAATATATGGAAAAAAACGATGGTTACTCTGTTCTTTTAAGATCTATGCAAAGTTCGGTTAAAAAGTTACAGATTAAATCTGCCTTTTTACTCTCATCGCTTTGTAACAAAGAGAATTCAGATAATTTAAAAATTACTTTAGTTAATATGGGATTAATTGAGCAAACAGCTGGATTACTTGGATCAAACGATATTTCTCCAGAAATGAGGTAAGAGATAATTGTAAAAAAATATATTAAAACTATAGATATATTTGAATATATTTGTATTTAAAAAATAAGTTTTTATATAAATATAATAAGTTATTATATTTTTCAGAGAACAATTATTAAATATTCTTACCGGTTTAACAAATAATACCTTTTTACCAGCATTAAGAGAATGTCGCAAGCCAAAACTCTGTTTGAGATTAATACTTAAACAATGTTTAAAAGAATTAACACCAGAAGATAGAGAAGAAATAGATATGTGTTATCAATTATTAGACAAGATATTTTCCGACAGTGATATTGTTGAAGAAAGATAAAAATAATATAAATATTTCTTAATTGTATTACTTCCAAATTATAATTGTAAAAAACAATTTAATAACGAAGATAAAAAACAATAACCAATATGTCTAGAATATTGCTTTAATGCTTCTATTTGTTTTATTCTAATTTATTAAATGTAAGCAAACAAAAGATAAATTATTAAATATCTTATATCATTTCTTTATAATTTTTCTTATTCACATTTTTTTTTTTTACTTACGTTTAATGCGACACGTAAGTTTCGCAACTATAAGTATATTTTTTAAATATTTATCTTTATTGTTAAATTGTGCTAATTTATTCTTAAATCATCTCGAATAGTCATATAACATGAATAAACAGTAAAACCTCGATTTCGTTTCCTTAAAATTTTCGTTCCCTTAAATCGTTTCCCCTTCCCCATAAGATTTCATCTATAGGAAGTAAGGGGAATATGACCATATATGTATGGACAATCCATGTAATATCGGTAACATAACCTCAAAAGTACTATAAACATTTCAAAATGTAGCATTCACAGCAATTACTTAATTAGTATATAAGTAGTTATTAATTAAATAATAATTAAAATTAAGAATTTGATAAATTAAATGATACTGTGAAAGTATTTAATAGTGTATTTAGTTAATGGTTTTAAATTTCGCGGGCATTAGGTTCATTGTAAGTTTGATAGGTTAGTAAGTAGCAGTTATCTATTCTCATTGGTGTATAATAATCGGACCACGCCTACTGGAAACCCTTTTGATAAGTTTCTTTCCTTCGAAATCGGAACTATATCGAGGTTTTACTGTATATCCTTTGGCAAGTTTCCTCCCTCCCCCTCCAACAATCAAAATTTTCTTTCAGGTGATTTGTTATCCACGAAAATATCAATATGTTTAATAATGTTTATATGCATATGTAAAAGTAAAAAATTAAAAACCAATGAAAATCTTTAGAAATAAGTAATAACCCAATGGGGGACAGCAGTTTACTCATCGTATGATTAGATTTGTAAATTATGAAAACTGAAGATGATTTAAGTTGTAAGAAAAAAAGAAAATAATTAATAAATGGTCTTTTCCTTCACACCTAAGTGAATTAAATTGATTATTTTATAATAATTATAACTATAATAGATATTCAATGTTGGAGGATGTAAATTGAATTTATAATCAATTATTTTTAACTGACTCATTTTAATCTTTTTATTATCGAGTAATTTTATTAGTTTTTGTATAGAGAGAAAAAAGTATGACTGACATAAATGAAAACTGCTACATGGAAAGGGTATCCCCCTCCACCTATTGGCAACATACATGACTAAGTAGGTATACGTATAGGTTCTTTTTTAACCACATAAAAATTGAAGTATTACGTTTGATTACAAACAAAGTAATGTCTGACGACAAAAAATCAGAAGAACCAGTAGAAAATTCGGAGTTAAATGATTTATTAGACAGTAAGTTAATCTTTTTATTTTAATAATAAATATATATGTGTTATTTAATACTTGGTATGTTAACCTTTAGACAGTCATATTCATGAAGTGTCATTTTTGATCATTTCAATTTTTATGTAATATTTTATAAATACTATTACATAAAGGGGATTTAAAAAGTAAAATTTAGATAAATAAAATAATTATATAAACATTTTATAATCGAATAAGTATATATATTCCCTTTATGATTATATAACATTTAAATATTATATTTATTATTTTTCAATAGGAATTTGTAAAGAGTAATAAAAAAAATAAATATTTAAATAATAAATTAAATAATTAATCTAATATATTAATAAGTGTGTATCTATGGTTAAATTTAAATTGTAAATAATTTGATATCATAGAGAAGAATTAGTTTTTTAATGGATATGTTAAAATGTGTTGTCTTGTTAAGATGATATAATATGAAGAGCGCTGTAACTAATAGAAATAATTATTTATATTTTTTAGGTGCTTTGGAAGATTTTGATAAAAGCTCTACGTTAGAAGTGAAAGATGACGATAGTGATGATACAGCATCCAAATCTGTGTTATTGAATAAGACAGAAGAGGCAGAATCTAAAGATGTCGATAATTTGTGGATGGATTTTTTCAATCAAGTTTCTAATGAGTTCTCAGATAATTTACTTCAAAATGGTAACTATTTATATATATATATATATTCTGAAAAAAGTATTATTTATTGATTCTTTAAATAGGATCACCAGCAGAATTAGGAGCTTCATTTCAAAAAATGGCTCAAATGGTTGCTAATGTCAATGCTGGTGGAGAAACCGCAGATGGCGAGCCTATCAATACTGATTTTCAGTCAGCTATCTCTCAAGCTTTAAAAGATTTATCTGTTACATCAGAAAATTTGCAGGTAACAAAATATTCTTAAAAAATAATTATAACTATTCAATAAAGCAATGAAATAAAAGTTAACGATACTTTTAGAATGAACCAGATCTTGGCTCGATGTTTGGGCAAATGAACTTGGAAGAAGGCGCAGGTGAAATATTACCATTTATGCAGGGTATGATGCAATCACTTTTATCTAAAGAAATATTATATCCATCATTAAAAGAATTAGTAGATAAATATCCTGAATGGTTGGAACAAAAAAAATCAACATTGCCTTCAGCTGATCTACAAAGATATACTAAACAATTAGAACTAATGCAAAAGGTTTGTTTTTTTTTTTTATAATTAAAAATATATAATATTAGAAAGAAAAATTGATAATTAATTTTGAAATTTATGCTTTTTAAGATTTGTAATGAATTAGAAAAAGAACAGAGTAGTGATACAGAGGAAGTTAAAAGGAGACGTTTCGAAGTAATATTGTCTCTTATGCAAGATATGCAAACTTATGGCCACCCACCCGAAGAACTTATTGGAGAACATCCAGCTCTTTTCCAGTTCGACTCTGAGGGTAATCCTATTATTCAATCATTACCTCCTGGAGTAGAAACTCCACAAGATTGTTGTATCATGTAAATATGATTACGTTGTAGATATTTCTATATAAATGAGTATACCCCTTTTATCGATAATATGTAAAAATGACTACAGTCAAAGTCGGAAATATTTAAATTTACATTTTATAATCATGTTTATATAAAATTAGAAACATTCTATTCTTAGAGAAATAGAAACAAATTCTTTAATACGATCAATACCTTTTTTAGAAAAATGAAGATAGATATTTTGTATCAATTGTATATTATACACAATAATTTATGTAAAAGTTAATAATATTAATGTATATTTGAGTGAAGACTGTTTTGTTTGCTTTTACATAAAATAAATTTATGAAAAAGTATTAGGTATTTGGTATACCTAATATAAAAAAAATAGTATTAAGTATTGTTCATAAGTCGTTTTTAAGCGCTACCACTTTAGTGAAGAAAAGAATACTTTTGTTTTACCCTGTTACTTTTGATCCTTAACAAGCTAGCATGGCTGAATCAAAAGACACACGTTCTACTGGAAAACCAGTAATGAATAGATCACAACGTAGGATGTTTGAATACAACACCCGTAAGGCAGGAGCTTCTGGAGACTGGAATAATATGGTAACTGTTGAGCAGTACCCACAGAACATGCCACCACCTAGGCCCGGAAAACCGAGCACTAGATCTAAGGCTTGGAAATCCAAGCAGACTGCTAGACCACCACCACTGCAAGATCCGGCTGAGGTAAGAGGACCTGTTGTGGCGAAGGCGAAGACTGAGAATCTCATTGATGAGCCGTTATGGACATTTGGAGTTTACAGTGGAACACAACCAGAGAGGCAGACTAATCAGCAGAATCTTGACTTCTCGACTTTTCCGTTGCTGTGTGAACGCACATATGTTAATCTGGAGAAGATAAATCCACGTATTAGGCGGGAGATGCCGTTTTGCATGTTTCAGCATGTTATGACGAGTGCTCTTAATGCCTATTTGATACACCACGTCGGATTTGTAAACATGGAGAACCGGTTTGCAAATGAAGAATCTCCATTAAATTTGTTCCCTGACGATTTTATTATTCCGTCAGATATAGCGGAATATCTCAGGAGTATCGCAAATATCGTTACACCACAGGGGAGCCTTGTCCGTGTTAATGTTCCGGACATTGGAATACCGCAGATGGCACTACCGGCCGTTGATGCAGTGCCAGCTTTACCATCTGGAACCTTTGGTGCCGTAACACCAGAGAATCATAATGCTTATGAGTGTTATGTTTCACCTTACATCACCTCCGAGCTTGTTTCGCAGACATTCGCGCAGAATATGGCGCGACGTTTTGAAGCATGGAATCCACTGCCCGTTGGATCATTCCCTGCAGGAACTGTGCCCAATGAGAATCTTCTTGGATATAGAGCGCAGGTTGAGATGTTAAACCCTGAGGAACTCCAATCGATTGCTGAGCCTGGATACGTCGTGGATGACTGTATGGCTGGCAGACTTCGGATATCATCTGACTTTAATGCCCGTGTGTCAGGCACCCTGAAAAGGATGGAGGATCAATACAGGATGACGGTTGGAATACCAACTAATGCGTCCAATTCCGCCGCTCTCGGATGGATAAGAGTAGAAGCATTGCCAGGATTATCGGCAACGAGGAATACCACGAGGCTATCTACTGTAATGGGGTCGATTCGATCACCGATTGCTTTGGGAAGTTCTCAGACCAACATCGTAGGCGTATTTGGCCTTAAAAGAGAACGGACTAATGGTGCGAGGGGACTGTGTTATACCGCCCCTAATGGTAATGCACCTGTTAATTGGAACGAAACCATCAATAATAACTTCGCGATGGTCGGTCCATTTGCGCAGACTGTTGGCTTTAATCTTGGATCGCTGAGAGAGAGTCAACACTGCAACGCCAGTCCAGTGGGGAACCGTGGTGATATCATCACGTCCTGGACTAGAAGGAATTTCGTTATTGAGAAGAAATATACTACAAGAGGTATACTACATTGTTTTTGCATTTATTAACATTAATTATGTAACAATGTTTTTCAATGCAGAAGCTTCTTCCTTTTATTAAATATTTAAGACATTTTGTGGTTAATCATTTTCTTTTTTCTATTATATATTTCATTTTATTTTGTATATTGTTTATATAATAATATTTATTATCAATGATCTAAATATTACTAATAATATTTTACATGTAACGGTAAATTTATTTATCACTAAATAAATTGTAATATATTTTTCTTCTATGAAACATGAGAAAATAAATTTATAAATATTAAATAATTCCTATTTGTTTTTTTAAGATTACATACTTTATTACTCAATATGTACTTTTAACTGGAACTAATATATATACGTATATATATATATATGTTCATGTCTTTTCGGGTATTATACTTTAAGATGGAGAGAGTGCAGCTACACCAGGTAAAACTTTTCCTTCGAGTAGTTCTAAACTTGCACCACCACCTGTGCTCACATGACTCACTTTATCTTCCGTTTTCCATTTAGCAGCACAAGTTGCAGTGTCACCACCACCTATAATAGTAATCGTACCACGACCAGTAACTTCTACAATATTATCCATTAAACTTTTTGTGCCTTTATTGAAATTTTCAAACTCAAACACCCCAGCTGGTCCATTCCATACAATTACTTTTGCTCTTTTAATTGGTTCTATAAAATGAATATAACATCATATTTAGTATTTATTATAACTACATGTTCTTAAAGATTGTAACAATTAAATCTACTAGCCTGCAAATAACTCTCTAGATTTTGGTCCAACATCCAAACCCAACCAACCGTCAGGTATACCACTTTCTACCGTAGCTTCACCTACAGCAGCATTTTCTGCGAATTTATCTGCTGTTATAAAGTCCACCGGCAAGTGAATCTGAACATTATTCTTTTTGGCTTTTTCTAATAAATCATTGACTATTTTTGAACCTTCTTCATCAAACAAAGAGCTACCAATCTATTAGCGATATAAATATAATCCATTAAATTTTATATCAATTCATTAAATTTTGTCAACATACAAAAATTATATTAAATAATCCTTACTTTCATATTTTTAGAAATTTTTAAAAATGTATAAGCCATTCCTCCGCCTATAATCATTTCGTTAACTTTGTCTAGGAGGTTATTAATTAATTGGATTTTATCAGCAATTTTTGCTCCACCTAAGATAGCCAAGAATGGACGTTCTGGATTATCTAAAGCTTTCGCAAAGTATTCCAATTCTTTCTTGAGAAGGAAACCACTGGCTCTAGTATCAAATCCATCTCCCATCATTGAACTATGAGCACGATGGGCAGTTCCAAAAGCATCATTTATATAAACATCTCCTAGTTTTCTTAAAGATGCCCTAAACTTTGTAACACTATCTTTGTCAGCTTTAACCTACGTATAAAAATCATCTTAATATAATGAACAAAATAATTAAGATATTTTATCTGTGTCGTTAAATAATAATTAAATATATACTTTGGTTCCATCTGGACCAACTCCCTTTCCTTCTTCTTCAATATAGAATCTTAAATTTTCTAACAAAATAATTGTACCAGGTACAGGGTTAGCACAAGCTGCTTCTACTTCAGGACCAACGCAGTCGTTCAAAAATTGTACATCTTTTCCCAAAAGTGTTTTCAATTCATCCGCAACAGGTTTTAATGTATATTTGGCATCCTTCTTACCATCCGGTCTTCCCAAATGGGACATCAAAACAATCGACTTTGCTTTCTTGTCAAGTGCATATTTAATCGAATCTAAAGCAGCAACGATTCTTTGATTGTTTGTTATTTTTCCATCTTTAAGTGGTACATTGAAATCCACTCTAGAAAATAATTCAATAATAAAATGATTTTTATTCTACTAGAGGTTAATATTAATGTTAGTAATAAATATATGTAAAGTAATAAATGTATGTAATGTAATAAGTACATACATTAAATAATTTGAGATAAACAAACAAAAAACAAATGTTTTTTATGACACGACAATCAGTCATCTGTCATTTTTATAACCTCTTAGAAAAGATAAATATGATAATCTAAGAATATTCTATTTATATATATATATTCTATGAATGAGTAAATTTATATAAATTTATATAATTTAACATATACTGTTCATATATATATATATGTAATCATAAAAATATAATAAAATTGTAATATATACCTCATAAGAATCCTTTTGTCGGTGAGATCCACTTTATCTATACTTAGTTTGTTTAATGCCATTTCTTTAATAATTATTTTTCTTTTTATTTCACTTTTAGTTATCTTCAAGTTTAAACCACTTTTAGATAATATTAGATAGAAATAATACACAACGATTCCTTCGAATGCTGTTGAGTGGCACGAGTAATGACTGATTTGTTCACCAAAGTCAAAGAAAGGTCGCCGAGCGTAGCGACATCCTAAAAGTTTTCGAATCGCGAGCATAATGTCTTTTAAACTTGATCAAATCTTTCAATCCCCATTATCTTTTTCATTCTGTTATACAATTATTAAATAAAAATTTATTAGGTATCTACGTTTATCTTTTAAGATATAAAAATAATTATAAAGAATATTTTTAAGTAATTCTTTTTGGATATTCAATTCCATTCAATAAATATATATGTATTATATATTATTATATATATATATATTTAAGTATATAATTTAAACATATATATATATTTAAATATATTATTATATATTATATATATTAAACATTATTTTATTTAGTTTACGTAAGAGATAAACGAGGCAGTTCGGTTTGAAACGCAAGTCGCCATATTGAAATATTTTTCAATTTTAATTAATTATTCGGGTTTCGTTAAAATAGGTCTGATTTAAAAAAAAATGAAGAAATCTCGCCTGGTATACAATACACGAACTATGACTATATATTACCCACGTGGATTCTTTTCAATTGCAACATTGATCCACCTGAAAGTCATCCAACTGAACCAGATCAATTAATTACGATATCGAATTAGAAGATAAAATTCGATTGATTATTTTGTGATAATTTATATATTAAATATTTTCTAACCCTTTTAATATAACCATAAATTTAAATAATAATAATAATAATAATAATATGTCTTGTAAATAATAATAATGTCTTTTTTTATGTAACGGTTTTTTTTTCCATACGTTATCTCGATTATTGTATCCTTTCTATGATTATTTTATATATATATATATATATATATATATCATTAGAAATTATTTAAAAAAAATAAATGAATATAAATCCTATATTTATTAACAATTATGCGAATACAATGTATTTACATTACTGTGTCACACCCGCAATGTCTCTGCAATGCTAACCGCACCGATTTTACTGCAGATCCCTTCCGACACTTAACGAGAAATACAAATTCCTTTCTAATAGATTTATTTAAAGAAAATTGTTCATTGATATATATATATGTAAAAGAAAATTAATAATAGCATCACGAAATAAATAATAATAGAAGAAATATAATGTTTATACAGTTTTTATAAGATACATTTTCGAATCTTTACATAGTTATGTAGGACATGCTCCGATAATAATATCCAACGGGTTGAATGACTTCGTGAGTTAAATCTATCGTTGACCTTGAATTTATTGCAATAGAAATAATATAAATAAAATAAAATTTGATCGTGAAAAAAAAGATGGAATATATCTTTTTTTTTATTAAAATAAAATGTAATAAGATCATGGGGTCATAGTATTGAAATACATAATTTAGAATAAACTACCGTTATCTTGATTTACGATTTGTGATTGTATTTAACACATTTTCAATTAGAAGAATCATACTTGTTGTGGTGGTTTAATGACATGTTATAAACATGTGCAACACGATTTGCAAGGAATTTTCTTTTTAAAATTACAGCAATGCAGTTGTGGAAAGCTATGTTTCCGAAGAAAATATCAATTCGACGTCTGGTATCCTGGTATTCCGTTTGACCGCTGCTATTCTTGATCCTGGCCCAGTGGCACAGTCTATACTCTTCGTTTGTCTTCAAAGTCCAAATTTTAAACGTACGGTATTTCTTTATAAAGTCATAGAAAAAGAAAATTATCTTAACCCTTTTTCTATTTTACATTTTCTGTTCTAACTAATGCCTAACCGATTTCCATATAATAATAATAGTGTAATATTATATGATCTGTAATGATTCCTATTTAAAAAAATGAATATTATTTTTCAGAGTTATTCAAAATGAATGAAATATTTTTTCTTCTAAGATATTGAATTAAATTAAACTAGGTTAATCCATTAATGCAAGTGATAAAAGTATCTTGCTAAAAATATTCTCTTCAATAAGACGTATGCATGATTTTTGTATGTTACTCGTTAGACCGATGTTAGCCAAGAAATAAAGATAGACAATCTTTCAGTATCCTACTGAAGCAAAATATGATTATTTTTGGATTTCTATATAGTTTGTTATTAATGTTAAAAGACAAAGGTTAATATATATTAAATTTGAACGTTCTGGACAATCTAGGGAAATTTACTGCTTCACTATTTATTGATCGTGTCTCGAAAACAGAATATGGCTAGTTCAACCATTTCGATTAGTTCTTAAGAACCAAGTCACGCAATATTGTCACCCTATCTTAGATTATTCGTACTTTAGAAAATAGATCATTTTCAGGATTGTGGAACTATGCGTCATGCTATCGATGCATGTCAATGAACCGGCTCATTTTCTTTACTATAAAGTTCCGTTGATCGACTGCCAAATCGAATGTCAATAGTCGAAGTAGTTCTCATAAATGAGATGAGAAAAGATTCTCTCTTTATAAACATTTCATTTAATAGCAAACTTTAATTGTGAATGATGATTTCTATCCCATTTACTGGATGGTCATCTGACCCCTTCTTCTTCCAAGAATTGCGACCTCTCTGACTGCTGCTGATGCTGAAGCTCTTAAAACAAATAAACTACGACGACCAAGCTCTAACTTCAACGAAAATAACTCAACTTTTCTGAACGCGGAGGTGGCTCGCTTATAATGTTCCAAGATATTCGTTCTTAAAAAACTTATACTTATGAATACATTTAAAAAAGGTGCATATTGCAATTTCTATTGAATACCGTCCAACGACACCACGTTGATTCGTGATGGCGACGACAGAACGTCATAGATAAAAATTTTGACAACCTTTCGTATTTGGCATCAAGAATATTATCAGGTATCATAGATCATGAGGAGATCATCATGCTTGGATATAAAAAGTATAACTGTTATATGAGTTCACATTTACAAAACTATTAAGTAATAACATATGTTAAAAGTGAAAAATAGTATATGAAATTTATCACATGCGTTTATAAATAAATATAATAGTATAATATTATATGACCTGTAATGATTCCTATTTAAAAAAATGAATAAATAAAATATATATATTAAATAATAATAGTAGGGAGTATAAATAATTTAAGAAAGTTAACCAAATGTTTCTGATAATTTAAAAAACGAATCATTTAACTTGTTTAAACTACTAATATTTCGAGTCTGTGCCCGAGTCCATTATCGTGAATGCATAATTATATCCGCATTAATGGTGCCAAAACGAAGGCAAAAGTCGATGGTATGGAATGCATTTCTCAGCTAAGGTAAACTAGTACAACACTCTACTGAATCGAGAATCGCGGATGTTGTCTTTGATATTTTACATTTGTTTTGATCATATGAAACATCGCATTATTGAGTGATTTATTAGATAGGAAAGAAAACTAAATTAATAGATGATAATAAATATATGCAGTAGGAAAAAGTTGATATAGGACAATCCATACAAGTACCTATATATCAACAATGGTCAAACTATTAGGTGTTGGAATTAATTCGTAGCGTTTTTTTTACAAAATAACGAAAAATTACATTATTGAAAATACTGCCCATCGCTTGCCACTACTTTTTCCCATTTTTCAGGTAACTGTCGAATACCCCGTCGAAAAAAATGCCAATTTGGCAATCCTCATAAGATGTTAATTTTTCCCCTGATAAACCATGAGCCATTGATCGAAACAGGTGGTAATCCGAAGGGGCAATATCCGGAGAATACGGCGGGTGGGTTAAGACTTCCCATTTCAATGTTTCCAGGTATGTTTTCACTTGCGTTTCGCCACGTGAGGTCGAGCATTGTCGTGCAGTAAAATAACTTTATCGTGCCTTTTGCTCCATTTCGGCCGTTTTGAAAAATAAGATATGTTGTAAAAAAAACACCTAATAACAGCTGATTTACGATAAATTCGTTTCTGGAGGTAAAAACAAAATACTGTAATAACCACGCCATCTCTCATCAAACGCTACGAATTAATTCCAACACCCAATATGATTTTTTTAAAACCACTTTATATCGTTCTCGAGACAATATTGGCTCTTACTATCATTTTTCTTCAAAATTTGATATTAATAATCTATAATAGTATAATACGTATCAATATTAGAATATTTTACATATAAAAAGGTTTATTCGTATTACTCTTTTTCAAACACATTCATATCCTTATCCAAACCTTAAAAATGACTATGAAAAATAACTATACTGTAGTATTATCTATCGAAGAAATTATTCATCTTTGAATGAAAATGGATTGTTGAAAATCTATTGGAGATTTTTGTTTATCGAAGATGATTAGATCGTACCGTTTCTCCAGGAGGATTTGTTGGTTTTTACGAACATTTAGATATACCTCTGGGTAAGTTAAGGAGAATGGGAGGTAGGTATGCAAGAGGAAGGGGTTGAAAGAAAAGGAATCGCGAGGACGGTGTCGGTCCAATGCCAGTTAAACTCGCCTCGACGAGCTGGGTTTAGCTCGGTCTCTCGGAGTCAAGTGCCGAGCGTCGAATATTAACGAGTGCCGGGAACGAAATTCTCTTTGCTAAAAGAGACACTTACTTCGTTTTTAAAATCGTGAAAATCGGTGCGTTTTCATCGTTCTGTACGAATACAGTACGAAAGACCGTATCATATTCTTTTTTCATATCGTTTGTCATAAAACAACACGTTTTTATCGAAGTTATCGATCATCTTTTAACATCGAGTAAATGGTTATTTCAACGTAACATTGGTTCGTTCTTTTCGGATCTCATCGACGAATCCTAATCCAACCAAAGACTACTATATTCTACTTTTTGGTTACTGCACTCCTAAACTATGAAGTGGTACGTGTTATCACGATACACGATTTTTTTTTTTGTTCTATCTTATAAACTTTTTTTTTCCCCAAGGATCGATTACACGAGAAAAATCATTCATTATTTCGATCATATTTTCTTAACATTTTTTCTCCCTAATGTGTCCGTAATCAAATAAATATATTTCTTATCGTGTCGGTATAAAAAATTGAAGATTATATATATATACTTATAATTGTTACTTCTTACAATTAGTTAAGCAGTAACCTTACTTGTAAAAACGATTTTAAACTTAAGACCATATTATTCCGTGGCACGTGCGGATTTTCATTCTTTTCATAGATCACACGATAAAGCTATGACGTAATTATTCAACAAATCAATGAGGTTTTCTGAATTTTAGATGAATATTATACTCTCTGGATTATTATAAAAAATAATTATAGCATGTAATTCGTAATAAATTACGAAGCCGAACGCCTACTGATTTTCAATTAATTATATATACACTTTTTATTCGTCCTCGCGTTAGAGGAAAATTATTTTAATATTGTAATCTGATATCTCGCTGACGCTGTATGGAGAATTCGATCGTAAGATCAATCCCGACGATTTGATTTTTTATTGGTAACAATTCGTATCGATTAATATCGAAATTTTTTTTTTCTTTGTTTTTCGTACGGCCTAGGTAGTCCCGAGTCCATCGAATTGTTTATTTGAACTAAATAATTATAGAGTCTCATGTGTGTTGTATATTATTCGTGGAGTCGATTGTGCAACAAGCGAAAAATAATCGCAGTTATTTATGCTCTTTGGGTACTCTAAAATAAAAAAAAAAAAAAAACTTGACGAAAAATCTTTTGAAAAAGTGCTGTTGGTGTCGGAGAGGAAAACGATGTTGCTTGCTGTATCACACACACACACACACACATTGAGGTGGGGGGGGGGGGGCATTTAAAAATAGATGTTTAAACTTAAATTATGCCCTCTGGTGTGAAGGGAACCGGTAAAATGGCGGTCAAAATTTCATAGTCTTACAGTTAAGAAGTTACTTAGATCTTCGTTCATTTGTCGAATTGCGTAACAAAATCGAAGTTCTTTATTTATACCACTCTTTTAATTTTAATTTTTTATTCGTCGATATTTATATTTAAAATATGATTTTAATCGCATAGTGGAATTTGATCTTTGGAACATACGAGTGATATTTGAAATATAAGCAAGTATCGAAAGAGTCGATCATAATTTTCATATTTTTATATCAAAATTTTGATTATGTATTAAATAGCGTAGTAGGAAAAGCATTTAGTTACCAACGATGTAAGAAATATTTTATATATTTTTCAGCATTTTATGGGTTATTAATAGAGTGTAGGAAATAATAGTTACACGTATACATCTTTAAGATTATTCCATTAGAAAGTTAGAAGTATAGGAAAGTTATCAATTAGACGTATGATCCGAGATCATTAATTAAGATTAATTTTTGTGTGTGTATAATTATAACCTGAATATTTAAAAAATATATATATATTATTTTAGAAAAACGCTGATTAAGTGATCTGTTATTTTGTTTAAAAGAAATGTTTAAAAAGCGAAAGTAAGCCAGTTGTACGAAGATCTTTACCTTGAGCATGACATTCACCTACGCGCGTTTGTGCGAATCACGCGTGCTTGAGACAACCGATACATATGTGTAAATGGTTGTATGCGTTTTAGGTGTGCATGCATGTACGTTAAGAGCTAGAATAAACACCTTTGTATGCAAGTTCGGTATGTGCAGCGGTGCAGTTTCAATTGACCAACTAAGTTTATCGGTATGCGATTGGCTAGTAAAACTGCTCACTTTAATTTCTTTACGCAATCTAGTTATACCAAAACGTCATATATTTAATTAGTATTATTATTAAAATATCATTTTTATTCAATGAGAATAACTCAATTAATAATTCGATGTGAATAATTCAATGAAATAATTGTTCTATAAATTTGTTTGACACAAAAAAAACATTCAATACGATCGTCACGTTAGTTCTTTTAAAAAAGTTATTATTATTATACGTAGATAAATAACTACAGGTTAATAAACGTGAAAAACCGTAAACTCGTTAAATAGAAACTAATCGGACATAGTTGAATTTGTAAATCGAATATGTAAACTGAGGACAAAAGTTCTTAAAATATCGTAAACGCGTGTGAAGAAGAAAAGAAAAATAAAAATAATAAAAATAGAAAGAAAAATCAAAAGATACGTGTGCTTTTAATTATGAAAGTAGTCTAAATCATATATTTCTTGTTTCGAGATATTTAATGAATTGCATTTGAACACTAAATGAATTCTATATAATGTTGAAATTACAACCACTATTTAATGGTTCATTTTTGACAATATCGTAAAGAATACATAGAATTAATTTAGTTAAAAATAATTTGGTTTGAAATAACTGATAAACTTATTTTTTTTTTATTTTGCTTTACAATTAGATCACTTTCATAATTATGGGCTCATATTAAAACATAGAACAAATTTCGTGTGCAAGTTCGATCAGAGTTGTGTGTCCAAATTTTGGTAAGAAAAAAAATTAAAGAAAAGAAGAAGAAGAAGAAGAAGAAGAAGAAGAAAAGAAAAGAATAATAGTTAATAATTGCTAATGTTAGGACAATGATTCTGCGCGTAATCCTTACGTATCATCCTGTCTCGTCGGATGACGTATGTGCAGTAGCATATTCGATAAGTGCAGTTTAATAGGCGCATTCGATAGCGCGTACGATAGACGACATTATTATATACATATACATATATATATACTGTCTTGTGCGCGTTTCATCTGAAAGCCGCTAAAAGAATGGCAGAGTTGGACACGAATTGTTAGTTAAGGGAGGTATGGAGAAGAGAAGGGGATGTTACGTTTAGGAGGGTAGTACGAGGTGGTGAACAAGAGGGAAAGAGAACGTGGAGAAAGAGAAATCGAAGAAGAAAATATAGTAGCGAAAAAATAAAACGACAGCGCTGTTGTATGTTTGTCGGCGGAGGAACACGTAGGGGAAAAAAAAGATAGAAGGATTCATCGATCGTACGAGCAGAGTGCTATCTCGTGGCCATTACGAATAACACGCGGTTATTCGGCGCGATGCGGAATGGTAAAATCGAAAAATGGCTGGTGCATTATTATTTGTCATTTTGTTTAATATTTAATCGTTATACGATTAATGTTTATAATTAAATCGTTAATTTTACATTAATTATTATTACAGCGTTATAAATTAAAACAATGATGGGTAGGGGGAAAGGGGGCCGGGGAGGGAAATTAGAAGAACGGAGGAAATAACAGATTGAGAAAGGATTCGTACTTTTTGTTATCGGAAAGGAAGGAAGCAAGGAAGGAAGGAAGAGGGATTGGGAGGGGTGAAGTGGGGGGTGGTGGTAAAGTGGAGAGGTGTGTAGAGCGCTCGATCGGACGGCAGAAGTCCTCCGACTTGCGGAGGAACGCCGTGTCGGCGGCGCTCGTAGCAGCTACGACGACGACTACGACGACTACGACGGACTACGACACTGTTAGTAAAAATAAAGTGTCATTATATATTTGGATCGGTATAACTCGTGTGTGTGTGTGCGTGCGCGCGTGGGCTTGGACAGAAAAAAAGAAAGTCACGAATTAATCTCTAAAGGAAACCTAATCACAATATTCGATATAGACATTGAATATATTCGATAGTAAAATATTAACGCTGTCTATTGGTTTACTACGGTGGTAACAAAAGTAATAGTAGCAACGGTGAGAGGGTATTATCGGTGCTTAACGTGGTGTACTCTCCTCTCCTCTCTTAATGACAATGGAAGACAAATTGTTTCTATGAAAAGGGAATCATTTTTCCTTTCTCGAAAAATGAGAAACATTGAATAAAGGCTATCTAGTTTTGTTGCCAATAATTACGATTCATAAGGAATATGGAATAAGAGATGTTGCCATTAGTGTGAAAGAGAGAAAGAGACAGGTAGAAGGGGAAGAACGAAGAAAGAAAGAGAGCGAGAGAGAGAGAGAGAGAGAGAGAGAGAAGCCAAGAAAGGAAGGCGACAGAGATACGACGACGGCAACTAGAGAGGGTAGATAAAAAGATAGAAAAAAAGAAAGAAAGAGAAAGAGAGAGAGAGAGAGAGAGAGAGAGAGAGAGAGAGAGGGAACGGGTGTATAGATGGCTGACGACACGGTGGGGTAGACGGCAGGGTGGTTGGTGATGAAGTAGGAGGCGGGACGAGAAGGGTGTGGGTTAAAGGAAAAGCTAGGAAGAGAGGCACCCGTCATCGTCCCCTTCCCCTTATGCTCTAGCTGCACCCTTCGCTCGCACGCAATCATGGCTGCCTAGCACAGGGCGCGTATTGACCAATTTTCTATTATATATCCGCGTTAAAGTTTAGGTTAAAAAAGTCTCGATACTCCCGAGATTTTTTCTTTCTCGAGGTGTGTCGATCATTTTTTTCTTACTGCTCTGCATTGGTAGCCCGTAATATTTGTGGCATCGTCAACGAAGATGTCGCGATTATAGGAATAAAAAAAAAAAAACTACCCTCCTCCGTCATAATGATACTTCAAGTAAAGGGTTGGTTCCAATTTCCAGGCACCCTAATCATCTTGACAATTTAGTGCAAAGGAATGTAGGCGATGAAAGTACAGATCAAAATAATAATATAACTATGACGAGCGAGGATTTATTACAGCCTGGCCATGTGGTCAAAGAACGATGGAAAGTGGTAAGAATTGGGGAAATTATTTGTTTTATTCTTTTTTCTCTCTCCCTACCCCTTTTTTTCTTCTTTTTTTTCTTTTTTTCTAGCGTTTCTCATTTTAAACTCCGCGTTCTTTCGACTATTAAATAATGTAAACTTTGCACGTTTTTTATTTCTTTGGGTCTTATTAACTGCTGACTGATTAAGATACAATACATCCGTTTTGTTTAAATAAGCTTGTTAAAAAAGTAGTACTTTTTATGAACTGCGTTATGCTTTTGAGTTGTTATTTCTTCCAATTCCAGAAACTAGTATTTGAGTTTTATCTATTTTGCAAGTACCAGTAATAAGAACATTTAAAGGACTATGTCCATGTAGTCTTTTATAAATAGTTTGGTATAGCGCACTGAATAAGCTGTAATATATATACATATATATATATATACTATAGGTTAAAAAAATAGGGGGTGGCGGATTTGGTGAAATATACGAAGGCCTAGATTTAATGTCGAAAGAGCAGGTTGCTCTTAAAGTGGAATCCGCACGCCAGCCTAAACAGGTTCTTAAAATGGAAGTCGCTGTATTGAAAAAACTGCAGGGTCAGTATAGAATACCCTCCTATTTTCCTTCGATATTTATATGCTTGCTTATAAAATAATGCGTTTCTGGGATATTTCTCTGTGGCTGTATTGTTATATTAATTATACCAATGTGGAGTTTCTACGATGAAGACTTTAAACAAAAATATAAAATAAAGATATATATTGCTTTGTTTCAGGTAAAGAACATGTTTGCAGATTTATAGGTTGTGGTCGTAATGATCGATTTAATTATGTTGTAATGCAATTGCAAGGAAAAAATTTAGCTGAATTGAGAAGAGCGCAACCAAGAGGTGCTTTTTCTTTATCAACTACTTTACGTCTAGGTCTTCAAATTTTAAAAGCAATAGAAAGTATACATCAAGTAGGCTTTCTTCATAGAGATATTAAACCTGTAAGTGTCTTTGATATTTTTAATATTCAATTTATTTATTTTTCTACATATCTATATTTGGATGTAATTGATTTTAATCATTTTGAATTCTTGTATTTACAGTCGAATTTTTCTATTGGACGTCAATCATACAATGCTAGGTTGGTATATATGTTAGATTTTGGTCTAGCTCGCCAGTTTACAACGGGTACTGGTGAAGTTAGACCACCCCGTGCTGCTGCAGGGTTTAGAGGAACCGTCCGGTATGCATCTGTTAATGCACATAAGAACAAAGAAATGGGACGACATGACGATTTGTGGTCTTTGTTTTACATGCTTGTAGAATTCGTTAATGGTCAACTACCATGGCGTAAAATAAAAGACAAAGAACAAGTTAGTTGATAATCAGCTTTTGGATTAATAATACAAGATATAAATACATCTCATGTAAGTCTTTTTAAAACTAATAGTCATGCAGTGTTATATGTTTTATAGGTGGGTTTTATGAAAGAAAAGTATGATCATCGTTTACTTTTAAAGCATCTACCATCTGACCTTCGTCTGTTTTTAGAACACATTCAGGTATGTCTTTTTCAAATTAACACAAATGAAACATATCTATTAAAAAGGTAGATCTGCTTATTTGCAATACCTTTATCTTTATACATGTAATAGTATTTCAGCATTACAAAATTATTATTTAATTAATGTATATATATATAAAACTTATATAAAAAATGTTAGGATTTTTAAACATATAAATATGATTTTTCTTTATGAATAACATATTTATTTTAAAAAGACTATAGTAAATATAGAAATATATATATATCTTTTCTATTAATACATATTTTTATAAAATAATAAAATTAACAATCATATTATAGAGTCTGGGATATGCAGATGAACCAGATTATGCAATGTTAGCTGGTTTATTTGAACGATGCATGAAGCGTAGATGTGTGAAACCAAATGATCCTTATGATTGGGAAAGACCATTGATAGCTAATGAAGGCTTATCAACTACCAGATCATTACCTACAGTTACTGTTCCTCCTGCACTTACAACAGCAACTGCTATTAATCAGCCTCCAACAATACCAACTGTAGATACAAACAATCAAGAAAATGTTGAGCCAGACAACCGAAAAGAGTTAGATGTAAGAAACGTAGTTACAAAAATATTTTTACAATTAACAATAAGACCAAAATTAATATAGCATTGATAGTAATACAATGGAAAATCTATTCAGTAGAGTTGTATAAATTATGCCTGTTTTACATATACATATACATATATTCATATATTATAGACTAGAATTGATTAAAGAGGAATAGTATATAATCATCCACTTTTGTCGAGAAAGATAAACTTTTTTGTTATCTTATAAAATTTACTATACAAATAGAGCCTTAAATAGTCGAGCACGAACAATAAATAATCTAGTATACTCAATCTCATATTTTAATATTCATATGTAGTCCAGTCAAATTAGTATTTTGACAGGATGTTGTTCCCATCGGCTTGCACAAAATTTCAAAAGATCGGGAAAGTAGTCTACATTAAGAGGTGCATAATGCATTTGCCGAAAAGTGTAAAAAGAAAATCAAAATTTTACATAGAAAATCAAAATGTGAAAAAACCGGAAAAAATCGTGTTTCTCCGTAAATATTGGCTTATATCTCGGAAACTAATAGTTTTTGGTAAAAATTTGTTCCTTATGAGATTCACTTTAAAGTGGAAAAAGTGCGATATGCGAAATTGCCATAGTTTTCTTGCAAATGGCGGTCGCGTAAAAAGACAAAATTCTGGAAACGCTTTTTTTACGTAATGTTTTTCAATAATTAATAATTATATATTTTCATGAAATTTATGAACAAGTAACATTACTTTATTAACAATAAGTATGGTTAACCCGGTATCTGTACGTTCAATAGTTTTTGCAAAAAGCATAAGTTAATTAAAAAAATTGTTTTTTTTTTATCAATCGCACCGCCAAAAATAACAATCTCATATCGTTCCTGATTTTTTTATACATTGTAGAAGAGCAAAAGAACAATATGTATATTTTACTTTGTAAAAATATAAATTAATACGGCCAGGGGAATTTTTTAAAGAAAATGGCAAATTGCGGCATTTGTTAATTAAGCTCGCCAAGAAGCGAAACATCAACTTTTTGAAATTCTGAAAATACGAAAGGAAAGGTCTTGGTTAAACGCAACTTTTTAGTCTCAATTTGTTATTTTTCGGTCTGTAGATCGTGAATGACGTAGCTTTAAAGTCTGCATTTGATGACATAAATAGTATTATAGGTACAGCCATTTTGTTTATAGGGATCTATAGTGGTAATCATCTACTTTCAACGTGTAGAATAATAAAAAACAATTACTTTAACTTCATATAGAGAATCATTGCCGAAGTTTTACTGGCAAAGCGAAAAAGAGTCGAGCACGGCCAAACTTGGCCGTGCGCTGAAGGGGGAGGCTTCAAAATGGCAAAGCGTTCTAAAAATTCGATATCGAACGAAACAAACGCAATGGCGGCCTCTGTTTTTCTTTATTATAAAATATTCTTGCGAACAAACCTCGTTCTCCGCGATCGCCTCATTAGATTGTTGCTTTTTGCTGAGCGATTGATAAAAAAAAAAAGTTTTTCCTAATTAACTTTCGATTTTTGCAAAAACTATTGAACGTACAGAAACCGGGTTGAACGTACTTATTGTTTATAAGATAATGTTACTTTTTTATAAATTTCATGAAAGTATATTAATGTTAACTATTGAAAAACATTACGTAAACCAAAAGCGTTTTCAGAATTTTGTCTTTTGACCGCCATTTACAAGTAAACTACTGCAATTTCGCATTTCGCAGTTTTTCCACTATAAAGGCAATTTTTAAATAAAAACTATTTATTCCGAGATAGAAGCCAAGATTTACGGAGAAACACGATTTTTTCCAGTTTTTTCACATTTTGATTTTCCATGTAAAATTTTGATTTTCCATTTACACTTTTAGGCAAATGCATTATGCATCTCTTAATGTAGACCACTTTTCCGATCTTTTGAAATTTTTTGCAAGCTGATGGGAACAACATCCATTTTGAGCCCTAAATTCGGCTAGATTGACTGGACTAATGTTTTTAATTTTAATAATAATATTTATGTAATTGTAATATCCTTGAAAGGCACTGATGGATTATGAAAGTGTATGCAGAAGAAATAGGCAACGTGAAGTTGAAAGTTCTCCAGTACCATTTGCATCGGCTATTAGTAATCATGGTCGAGATAAAAATTGTAATGCAACAATACCCACAACAGATAACACTCAACCTGGTACACAAAATATTGCAATTCTTCCTGTAGTTCAAGGTTAGTATAACACTTCTTGGATATTTGTAAAAGTTTAAAATTATTTTATCAGTATCTATATAAAATTAATTGTCCTTTAGGTTCACCGAAAAAAAGGCGTGCATTATCAATGGCAGTAGAACCACAAACGCCTGCTGCAACAGTAGAAAAGCAACTGGACAATGAAGGTGATGCATTAATGGCATCTGCTTGTTCAGCTTCCGAAGTTCCTCGTTCTAAAATGGTGTCAAATACAGTAACTCCATTAAGAAAATCAGCAAGTGGCGCAACGTTTGCTCGTTTGCGTGTTCCAACTGCTCCAGAAAAAACATCTGGAGAACCACCAAGTCCACGTGTACAAACTGAGGTGGATGCATCTTACTGCTCATATGATGTGACTAATACAAAATACATAGGAAATCAGAGTCCCGTATGTATACAGCATGCTGTTTTATATTGCCTTTATGTATATTATTTTTATTACGTGTATTTCTGTACCAATAACTATAAAAATGTTAATTATTTATATGCATCACATTAAAGCATTTCCATGGTAGTAAAACACCTTAGTATTAACCTTCTTTCCAGTCTCTGCACTTGAAGTATTTCTTTATTTTGTAAGCAGGTACCCCTGCTATCTTATATATGATTAGCAGGTTACTGAACAGAGGGAACCATTACGACGGGAACCAAGAAGAAGAACAGATGGTCGTCAGCAAGGAAGAGGCGGACGTGCTACTGTACGAGATTGCTCTATTACGCAATTTGCGCAAATAGATGACGATAATGTGTCAGCCTTGCAGCAAGTGACGAAAGGTGGTGGTGGATTAACATTGGCTTCACAATGGAAATCACAATTCGATGATTCTGAAGAAACTGATAATGAATGGAAAGGTGAAAATTTACAAAGTCCCGAACATAAGGGTACGAATCCACCATCTTTGGCACCACAGGTGAGTATTCAATCTATTATTTTCTTTCAGAAGGTCAGACGCGAATAGAATACATTTATACTCACAGAAATTTTATTTAAAACTCCATATATGGATGATGTAATTTTTTAATATTTGTTTTTCTATTAGTGCAGATTGAGAGGGGGGTGGGGGCACGTTTCCGTGTTTTATATTTACGTTAGATATTATTTCACAATTTTTTAAACACTACATTTTCAATATAATTGATGGAAGTATGTGTTATATTCTAGCCATGTCTGCCTTATATCAACATCCTCGCTTGACACCTGCTGTACTGCCAAATCAAGTTCTTGATTACCGTCGTTTAGAGTTCAAAATGCTATAGCCTCTCTTTTTACATATATGTTAATAATTTGGTTTTTTTGGATCAGTTATATGTGTATCAATATTAATCACACAAGTGTACGCTATATCATAGAAAAATACAGTTTAATGCATGAATTGTATGAACCAATGTATACAAGGTGTTCCATTTGATTAATTCATCCAAATAGAGCACTTATGGTCATGGATTAATACACATTTATAATTTATTCTGTATATGAATGATATATTTTGCTTTCTCTTAGATTATGGTAATACATCAAACATTTTATTATTTTGTTGCAATAATTTTCAAAATTTAGTTCCAAAATTTAAATAAATATCATAGATATAATAAAAACATACAGTATTAAGGAAGGTATTCTTATGTATATAAAAAATATAGTGGGGATAAAAGTATACAATTTTTAATGTAAGTTCTTCGCATGTATTCTACTGTGCTTACTAATAAAATATAGTAGGAGTCAAGTATTACTTATATTTAAAAAAAAAAATATATATGTATATGGGGTGTATAATAAGTTATGATTATAGTACTAAAATACTTAGTCTGAGATTTTGTATTGTTTTCTTGCAACAAATATTTTAATATAATTATAAATTATAAATAACCATTCGCTTATTTTAATTTATATTTATTTTCTTTTTATATACGTTTTGTTTATCCAGACAGCTGCCAACGAAGCTAATACTACAACTTCAGTACCAGTACCAACTGATATGAAAGCGGCAGGTCCACATCCAAGTAGTTCATCAAATATAGCACAACAGCATGCGATAATACCAACAGCTTTGTCACGCATAAGTGAAGATTCTCCACGTCCAGTAGTTCCACATAGATGTTTAAATATTGCTGGTATAGAAAAATATCCAGAACTTCAAGGAGCTCTTCCACGTGCTTGGAGCGTTCCTACATTAGCACCACATGTTCGTAGCCATCTTGAAGCTCCATTGGTGTGTATATAATTATATATTATATTGAATTGTATGATAAACTAGTCGAAATTGAATTGCATCTTTATGTGATACCGTTTCTTTTCCTAATAATTATAAGATATTTTAATGTACATGCATTTTGAACAGGTTCAACAAGCTGCATTTGATGACTTATTTTATAAGGTTGATGTTATGAGAAACATTGCTACAAGATATGATGAGCCAAAACAAAATCCACCACCAAGAAGGGCTAGTGTACCAGCTGTTGCTTTTTCACCTCATAATACTGTGCCAAGCACTCCTGCTGGCGATGAAGAAGAAGAAGCTGTAGCAGGAAAGCTTGAAATTAGAGTAGTTGATGCAACTGGAGGAGCTACAGTAATACAAACAAGTGCTGACAGAGAACCATTACAAAGTGAGTTGAACAATGAATGTAAATATTTTCTATTACTGTTAACACGTTGATCGCCCAACGTGTTTTGCTTGAGTTTTCTACGGGGCTCAAAAGTGACTATCAGAGCACATGACATTTGAAAAGTGGTATCGGTCGACCAACGATGCAATTCCAGTAGGCACATGCTCTTGTCGAATCATTGAATGATTACAAAGTATCAAATATTTTCTTTTCTTTTTATTATAAAAAGAAAAATACATAATCAATATACCTATAAAATATAATATTTTTTTCTAAAGTTTGGAGGAAATGTAAGCAATGCGATAAGAAAGAATATATATGATGCAATTCGATTAGGTACCTGCGCTGTCGCTTATCTAATTTTACCGAATCTTCGATTGATTATAAAATATTCATAAAATATGCAGATAAGAGAACACTGGGAACTTCTATACCATTTCAACTTTAAATTGGGACTAAATACCAAGGACTAGTCCCAATTTGAAGTTGAAATGGTATAGTTAGAGAATGGATATCCTCGAAAAATATTAGTCCTGACAAAAAAGAAAAAAAGGAAAGAAAGTGTCTCACTGTTTAGAGGTTCGTAAGAATATGCAGAACAAGCCTATAAGAAGAATGTGCGTCTCATGTTACCAAAAAAAGAGACGAATTGTCGAACGTCAGGAAGCGAGAAAAAATAAAAAAAAAACTATAATCTATTGTCCCAATTGTCCAAATTCACCACAAATGTGTTGGAAGTGTTATATCGAATACCATAAACCACCGTAACATAAGGAAATATTGTATCTCGAATATAAATTAATAGATTAGATAATTAATTTTTTAATTTTTAATTTTTTATTATTTTTTATACTTATTTTTTTAATTTTTTATACTTATATTTTAGTACTTATTCCATTAAATTTCAATAAAAAATACTATTTAAAAAAAAAAATAAAAGTGTCATCCAAATATGGGTGACGGCCTCAGGAAACATATCTGTCACCCACGTTTGGGTGACATGGCGCTCAACGTGTTAAGAAAAATATATAAATACAGATTTGATTCTATACATTATAAATATATTATATACATTATATAATTGTCTGATTTGCATTTATATATATTTATAAAGATTGATAAAGCTCTTATTTGTTAATTAAATTTAATTCGCTTAATTTGCAGGAAAATTAACAAATGGTATTACAGGTAGTCCAGCTAGTCCTAATCCAGGGCTCGAAGAACCGTCAGTATACTATGATGCAAATGAAAGTCGGGTACCTGTTAACAATGTTTTGAATAAAGAGTCTGGTGCTACCACTGCCGTAACCACTGTTCCAAACTCAGTACCACTGCGCGAATATAAGGACAATAAAGAGAAGGAAACACCTTGCAGAACATATAGCATTCACAGTAAAATACCGGTACCAGTGAAGAGTCCTAAATGTTCATTATCTGAATCAACTCCTGAAACAAATACACCAAATACTCGGACTGGAACAGGAAGTGAAGTAGAAAAATCACCAGCACCCATGGTTGTAACTAAGGAAAGAGAAACTAGTTAGTAAAATGTTTCTTTATGACATATGTCAATTTCTTATAATGTTATTAGTTAGTACAAGAGTTTAAAGCTTTCTTCATATTTTGATTGAGAATTACGATATTTATAGTTTTTATATCTTTGATAGATCAGAAAATTAAATAAAATATTTTCAGTAGCCCTTAATAAACACAATGTTATAGTAGTACCAATGATAATTTTTAAGATTACATGTAATAATTTACTATGTATAGAATTGTTTGTAGCTGTATACATTTTCCTATTACATAGTTAGATTTTTCTGCTAAAAAAATGTAAATATCTTTTAAGGAGAAAGTATTAAATTATTTTTAAATAATACTTATTTAAGATTAGGTACGAAATGAAACTTGATACAAAATGTTAGAATACTATAATAATCTTATACATTTTGTTTTAAAAAAAATATTTATATATTAGAAAGAAATTTAATTGGAAAGGTATATTTTTCTTATCTTAATTAAAAATTTACCTGATACTATTTTCTATTATTACATTATTGACTTAATGGTTTGGAACTTAATTATAATGCTTTGATCACATACTATCTACCATTTCAATAATCTAATCTCATCTCATTATTTTATCTTATTATTTTATTTAGCTGAGAGAGAGAGAGAGAGAGAGAGAGAGAGAGAGAGAGAGAGAGAGAGAATATTTATTTAATACTAAATATTTATTGATTTTTGCAATAAATTAATATTGCCCGTTAAATCTATCAATACTAATGCTACTAAATTTTAGCTATCAAAGGTAAACCCTTGACAGTACATATGGAAGCACCCGCACTTCATCGTTGTGCTACTTTACCTGATGCTAGACAAAATATGTCACCTTTAACATCGGCTAGTTCAGCGGAAGATGAAAATTTAACTGGTTGCACACCAGCATTACGCCGTCGGAGACAAAGTGAAAAGTATGTAACAGACGCCAGTCAACTAAATTTACGATTTCAAAGACCACAACGTAGGATGAGGCCAAATTCTGAAGTATTACCAAGATGCTTCCCTAGAGGCGTACCTTCGCATCTGTTAGGAGAGGGTGGTAAAAGAACAGAAGAAAGCAGTGATAATGATTCCGATAGTAGTGGTCCACAAAACGCTCAACCTCCACCACCACCAGCAACTCTTCCTCCTCATGTAGCGGAAAATAATGCTAGGTATTATAACTCATCATCGACGAGTTCGTTATTTTATTATCATTAGATGATTAAAAATATAATTTAATATGTATATATTAATCAGTGGTTACTAATACTTGTATTATTTTAACATTTCAGGTGCCGCAGATTCAGACCTATACCAGATACTACTGTAGTTAGCAGAGAATCGTGAGAATTAGTGTTCAGAATTTCCCAAGTCTTTGCTTATATTACAATCAAGACAATTCTACCACAGCCAACTGGGAGTGTGATACTTTCTTGGAAAAATACAGCCTTCATAGTAATCCGAGATGCTCGTTAAAAGTTAAAGACTTTGCTGAAAGGGATGGATATTCATTGTTATTTTATAAGAGAAGCACAGCACTATATTACTTTGGTATGTGATGGCGTAAAATATTGATTTAAAAATCACATTTTTCAATTAAATTATCGTTATTTATGACATGATACAATTTTTTAATTTTTAGGACATAATTTACAAATTGCAGTAGGCTGAACGTAATTGTAAATACTTCTATTTTCAATGTACATTCAGTATAAGATATTTAAATTTTCAAATAACTAACATTATAAATTATATCTTTTTAATGTATCATGAAAATCATGAATACACAATAGATCTTTGCAATTATTATATTTTATATTAATATGTTTTCTACGTAGAGATATTACCTAAATTGAATTTATTTCTATAGATAATTGTTTGGTGATTCTGAGTTCCCATTTTTTTTGCCAAAAGTGTGTTTGTATTTATATATAATATATATATATATATATATATATATATATTTGTCTTTCTCACTCTCTCGTATATAATTAAATTAAATTATTAAATTGTATTTAATTTAGATAAAAAAAAAATATTTTAATAACACCGTAATATGAAATATACTGTTTGTGCATTGAAAATTATTCTGAAGTTTAAATTGCATAAAATATGATATGTTAAGATATGTTAAGATATGTTTGAGGACTACAAAACAATGCTTTGTTGTGACTTTAATCATGTAATGCACTTGAGTGTTAAATTATACATGATAAAGAATTACACATATACATACATCATACGTGCGTGTCGCGTATATACAGATGTAAATTATAATAATAATAATGCTAGAACTACATATGTACCAATGCGGATTATATTTAGCAATTTTACATACAATGTAAAGCACTCAAACGAAAAGTTATGCCTGATGCTAAACACAAATTCATACGTATAATAATACTACTTACAACTCTAATCAGTATATCTTATTTACAGTTTAAATTGCAAAGGAAGCAGATATTTATCTCATAGAAGATAATTTTGAAGTAACCATTTATTCGGGCGAGTATGCTAGTCCTTTAAAAGCCCACTACAGGAATCAACAGAATGCAACAATTTTTCTAGTAATATTGTCCAGATTGTTTGTGCATCATATTTAATTAATTATTTAGACACACTGGGTATTTAGTATATTTATTGATAACAGACATCATAATCGATATTATTTTCCAAGCTTCTTTTTTCCACACTGTGCAATACTAGAGTTGTTAAAAGATGTGATCATAAATTACAAAAGACTTACAGAGTTGATCACGACCTTCAATATTGTTCCATATAAGTGGAGAAAATATAAAGTTGAAATGAGCAATGTTAGATCACCGGTTATAAGCTGCATTTTTTATTTAGAAAGATAAGTATATTATACTTATATAGTTTTATTTTAATATTTTAATTATTTCATACCGAGCTGTTTCTTTTCTTTCGTTTTAACAATTAATTACAAATATATTTAAAAAATATATAATGGGTGTCCAAATAGTTTATAATTCAAAATTTAGATAACATTTTTATTAAAAATTGGTTAACATATTTTACTAATAACTTTATATAATTCTTTTATTCAAATATTATATGCAGCTTTTCCTATAAATAACCAAGAATTTACAAGTGATTACAATCTAGTGATCTTTAAAACTAGTCAAATAGAATCCTTTAATGTATTATTAAAATCAATTTTTTTTTTTTAAATATAAAGTCATTTATCATCTTATACAAAAAAAAGTTTGGTGCAATTTATGAAATTTTTCAAGAAGTAACATAAGATATAATGATTAGTTCTCAAATAATAAAACTTAAATTATTTATTATAAAAAAGAGACTAATATTTTATTATGTTTAAAATTGAATGTTCTTACATATTTCTATGGATTGAACATTGAAAACAAAATTAAATCGAATATACACTTATGAATATATATTTGGACAAATATATATTAAAGAATATAACACAAAGACATAGCTATAAAAATAAACTCAATTTGCTAGTAAAATACTAGTCACAATCGTCGATTCTATATATATACTTATATCTACATTTATAGATATATTAAATATAAATTGTTTTCAAATGTGTTTAATTTGGTTTTTCAATTATAAAAAAGTGAAAGTAATAAATATCTATGAGTATTCACTTCAAATTTTTATAGAATGTGGAAATGAATGAAACGTTTTTTTTTTTTTTTAATTATGTAAATAAAATAATGAGGTATATGTATCTGTGTTTGAAGCTATAAGGTATATATCACAAATGTACAATGTACGACTTATGTATGTACCTGTATACATACACACGCGTATATTGTTGTGTAAACCTATATAGTACAAAACGCTATATTAAATAAAAACTATAATTCAAATTTATTATGATTTTAGATTTCACTTGGTGAAACTGATGCAAGAATATATCACAATTTTCGTATGTTTAAGAAAAATCAGAAAATATCATAATAAATCAATGATTTAATAAATTATTTCATATATTTAAAGTAACCTGTCTTGTGATATACATGAAAAATCTAATAATTTTTCACAAACATGTGTGATATTATTACAATTATTCTAAATTCATTAAAAAGGAATCTTCTTATTCTTATTGTAAGATTATTATTCTAATATGTTATAAGTAAATTAAATATAAATAATACAATACTTTTATAATTATATCAATATAATTTACAGATCTTACATGTTTCGATTAGGTGTGTTAACATAAGATAGGTTTCTTTAGAAAAAATTTCTTTTTTTATTTATATTGAATAAACTTAAAAATCATAAAGATATTTAATCTAAAACGGGTACAAAAACAGTGTATAATAAATGCATTATAGTACTGATAATGTATCCTTTTAATCAGTATTAAAAATAATTGTCTTTGCTGTGCAATAGTTTAAAATACTATATATATGTATATATATATAGTACGCCATCATGTAGTTTATATGCCAAATTATGGATACTCGAAATAAAAATAATAATTGCTATGTAACTTATAGCAATATTTCTATGTTGTAAATTCTTTATCGAGTTTTTGTATACACTGTGCTTTCGATGAAATTAAATGTGGACACTTTGAAATAATTTTTTATAAATATGTTTAATAAGAAGATATATATACACACACACACACACACACACACAACACGCGTGTTATCATCAGTTAAGTTATATTTGAACTATTAAAACTTAATATATAAGTATTGTAATTTTATAATTTGTAATATCTATGAGAAATAAGTTTTTTTTGTTAAATATTATCAAAAAATAGTTATGTCAATATCACTTACAAGATACCAGAAGTTTAAAAGAAATGTTGCATTCCGTTGAGTGAAGCCGCCCATACCATCCCATCTCTTAGGTTCCTGTACATATTATGCTACTGTAACAATAATAACTTAATGTTGACTAATCTTTCATAGATTGTCAAATAGTACGATAGTTATATCTTTTTGCTGCTTTGTGATCTATAAGAGATAGAACTTTGTCGGTACATGTAAAAAAATAGAAAATCTTGGTTCTTATTTATGGAGACAAGAAGATAGGAAGTTATATAATAATTAACAAATAAACAATTGTATTTAAATATGAAAATAGTTGTCTATAAATAATTAATTAGTTATTAGTTATTATTGAAATATTAGAACAAACAAGAATATATATATATATACATGAAACAAGAAAACGTAAAGAAAATCTTGAAAAGTAATACTTGTATTTCATTACATCAATAAAAAAAAGGAAGAGAATACTGTTTTTCTTCGAATAAATACAGTTAAATGTATTTTTCAAGTGCCAAGTAGATAATCTGAAGTTTTAACAGTGCTTTGCCATTGTGATAAAACTTAAATTAATTTAAAGTGAAAGTATATATAACTTTAAATGTCTCATATCAAAACCTAATCAAAATTTTGGTGCAATACAAATGAAATAAATTCTATTTAATAAAGTATGATGCTAGATTATAACTATAGTCACAATTTTTACTCAACATTTATTATGAATGCAGGAATACATATACAAACCAGAAATCAATGTTATAAATAATAATATGTATTTATTTTTCTTTAGTTAAGATATTTATATTAAACTTAAGATATATATATATAATCAGGTTTTTATTGCACAACTTACAAAGTTTTTTACAATGTCTTATCATTATTTCACTTATAATTATCTTACATTTTTGGTTTGCTTTTAACACCCCCTCGACTACCACTAAATATCATCAGTCTTAAACTTATACTATTTAAAAATTAAAAATTAAAACTACCCAAATCCCACTCGAGTTCGTCTTCGCCTTCCCTCCCATCCTCTTCTATCCTCCTCCTTTTACACAGTTCCTCTACTTCCCTGAAAAATTCGCACATCCCGACCTGAATCTTACCGCCTAACATGTTTATTAACTCCCCCCTTATAGCACCTTCCTCTACACCAGCCATCCACTCCTCAACTTCCTTCCTTCCCTTCTCGGAAATCAATTCCCTTCCTCTATCACAGAGTATCAGATGCTCCAACGTCTTTACATGCTCTCTGCATAACCTACATTTCCAGTCCTTTTCCCCCTTCTTTCCTGCCCTTCCAATGTTGCCACATCTTACCCTTGCCCAAACTTCCTTTACCCCTCCCCCTATTCCTTCTTCTGCCCAATACTTCCATGGCATTTCATCGTTTTCCATTAAATGCTTGTACAAACTATTGTATTCTGACTTCCTAATTTTTTCCTCTTCTTCCCTTAGGCTTCTCTCTTTCAATTCTTCAAGTCCCATTTTTATCCTCTCTCCTATCCTCCCACGATCTCTTCCTTCCCTTATCAACTCTATCAAGTCCTCGATACCCAATTCCCTCAGCACACTGACTAGCCTCTCCCCCCATTTTGAGGGTTTACCGTTCGTTATGGCCCTTATTTCTTCCAACACACATATTTTTGGCCACCTTGAATCCTCCATTTCCAACACCTCCTTGATATACCGCAGCGCTCTTTCTCTTATCATGAATTTCATAGTTGGGATTCCCAGTTCTCTTCTCCATATATAATTTGGCGTTGTTCTGTTCACTCCTAATGCCATTTTACAATATCTGCTCTGTATCCTTTCAAACATCTTTATATCTCCCAACCCCCAAACCTCTACTCCATACATAACCCCCGCTTTCACAATTGAGTCCAAAAGGAATAGCCTATCCTCCAAACAATTTCTCCCTGCCCGTTTCCAAATTCCCCATACCATATTCGCCGCCTTTTGCGCTTTCCCAGCTGTTTTCTTACCATGCACCCAAACCGAATTTTTATTTGTGAACCAGTATCCCAGATATTTAAATTCCCTTACTACCTCCACTTTTGTCTTATTAATCTCCCATTCCTCCCCTTTCTTAACCTTGCCTCCGTTTCTGAAAATCATGATCTTTGTTTTCTTCTCATTTACTCTCATCTTGTTTTCCTGCGCCCATTTTTCTAAATCCTTTAATATACTTCTCAACCCTTCCGCAGTCTCCGCCAACTTAAGATATATATTTTTTAATTACATATACTTTAGAAAATTCAAACATTCTTTTTCAAACTAATAATAATAGTAAACAAATAGATATTAATTTCTTTTTAATAAAGTGTTAACTACTATTTTAAGCATTTCCTCAAATTGAAATGTTGAATTTAACATATTAAGATTCATTGAAATACATTAAAATAATTGATTATAAATTAATTTGCAACATTATGTTCTCATAATTATGCATAGTATTAAGCTGGATTCATATAACACATAAAGTCATTACACATTATAAGCTCTTTTACAAGGAGAGCATGACATACTCATGCCTAGTTTTGGCTTAAAATGGCACGCAACTTATAAATCTTGATTAGTACTATATTATGACAAATTGGTAGCCTCCAACTCTCAATCGTTTTTAAAATATTGCCCATTAAAGTTTAAACAAATAGTTGAACACGTATATGTACCCGTGTTTTGCCTCACCTAACACAAATCGTCGTTAGCTAAGCTAGCAAAGTCGAAGACTCGTAACCGTGAGGTCGTGTGTTCAAGACTATCCGTCCTTAACTTATTTTTTTCAAATATGTTATTCTTATAGTCCAGTCCATTTAGCCGATTTTGGAGCTAAAAATGGATGTTGCTCCGACCTAAGAGTAAAAAATTTTAAATAATCCGGAAAGTGGTCTACATTAAGATGTGCATTACGCGTATTCCGAGAAATGCGAGTTTTTTGCATAAAAAATCAAAATGTGAAAAAATTTGAAAAAATCGTGTTTTTCCGTAAATCGTGGCTTATATCTCGGAAACTAATAGTTTTTGGTAAAAAATTTACTCGGAATAATTTGTTCCTTATGAAATTCAGTTTAAAGTGGAAAAAGTGCGATATGCGAAATTGCCATAGTTTTCTTGCAAATGGCGGTCGCGTAAAAAGACAAAATTCTGGAAACGCTTTTTTTTTACGTTATGTTTTTCAATAGTTAACATTAATAAATTTTCATGAAATTTATAAAAAAGTAACATTATCTTATAAACAATAAGTACGTTCAACCCGGTTTCTGTACGTTCAATAGTTTTTGCAAATAATCGAAAGTTAATTAGGAAAAACTTCTTTTTTATCAATCGCTCAGCAAAAAGTAACAACCCCATATTGTTTCTAATTTTTTTATCCTTTTTAGGACAGCAAAAGAACAATATGTATATTTCACTTTTTTAAAATATTAATTAATACGGCTAGGGGAATTTTTTAAAGAAAACGGAAAATTGCGGCATTTGTTAATTAAGCTCGCCAAGAAGCGAAAAATTAACTTTTTGAAATTCTGAAAAGACGGAAAGAAAGGTCTTGGTTAAACGCAACTTCTGACTTACAACTTGTCATTTTTCCGTCTGTAGATCGTGAGTGCCGTAGTTTCAAAGTCTGTAGTCGATAATATAAATAGTATTATAGGTACAGCCATTTTGTTTATAGCGATCTGATTTATCATTTAGTAGTAGTATGACCTTTATTAATGGTGTTACTATTCTTTTTTTTGATCAGTTTAATTTAACTCGGCTTTTATTACTGCATTATTTATATGTTTAATACAATTTTTCTTGGCCTTGTCATTCTCTCTAGTTTTAAAGCAGCATTTTATTTGTTTTCGGAATGATAACGTGCCCCTTTGTTTAATTCTTTACAAATCCTGCATGGTATTGATATATCATACCTATTATTAGTCGTTATGTTTCCGTATCTTCTCTTGATTTGAGTGGTTTTTTTATTTACTATATGTTCATGTTTGCTTGTTTCTTTAAATAACTTCGTAGTGTCGTCTAAGGATTCTCTATCCATCTTATTAAGAATAAACTCTGGGAAATCATCTGTAATCAGATCTACCAAAGTCCTTGTGTTCATCGTTTTGTTCACCTCTAGTAAAAGTTTATGTTTTTTAAATACATAATCTAATAACAGACCTTCTTTGTACTTTAATGATAGTGCATAGGTGACTGCATTCCATTTTCTGTTGGTAAATGACTCACATGTTTCGTTTTTCCATACTGACCACTCTGAGTCTATTGTCAGCCTAATCAGCATGGCACTATACCAATCCGTACAACTCTTATCCATGAATAATCTGAGCAATTCAATTATTTAAATATCCGTAGTAATATCAAAACACGTACATTCTCGTTCAAAAATTTAAATTCATTGACTCGTGTTTTTACTTTTGGCTGTAATCCTTTCAATTACAAACCTCTCTGCAATTCGTTTTAAGTCCTGTGGTTTATCTTCTAGTGTACTTCTCATTAATTTTTTGAAAAGTTGCTCAACAGTGTCTGTTTGTGGCGAAATTTCTCAAACATGGAGTCCTCTTGCAATTAGTTGATAATTAGCTGTTGAGGTGGAATTAAGGATTAGACGACAAATAAGACATGTGGTTGAGCCACACAGAAGACGAAGTTCTTTTATTGACTCATAAGGAGAAAAGCCTCTCGGGGAAAAAAAAACCCCTTGATGATATTTAACTTTTTGCGGACGAGTGTCGGTAAATAGCCGCCCAATTCTCGCGCTGCGGCTGGCATATGTTTATCGTTCTGAACGATAAAATACGTATGTACCCCTTTGCGGACGAGTTTCAATAATAAATTCCTATCTATTATATCAAGAACATCACAAGACATACAATATAAGAAAGCTATCTCATTTACAATTTGTATGCCACTTGGTAGGCTAATTGATTGGAGATTTTCGAGATGCTGATCCAAAGACTCCTGCGACTTCTGGAATATCAGAAAGGCTCAACGGCCTTCTACATATTATTAGGCGAGATGAGACAAGAAAAAGTAAAGATTGCCTCGTCTGCTCTAATCGAAAAATAAAACACGGAAGGAGAAAGTCAAGGTACTATTGTGCTACTTGTTCGGCTAAGCCGGCCGTGCACATAAGTGATTGTTTCGAACTATATCACACAAAGCATGAATATAAAACATCTCCTATGTTAAGACAAATTAATTTGTTTCTTTAAGATTTTATTAGATTTTATAAAAATGTTATTTGAATAAAGCTTTAAATTTTATAGCGTAAACGTGCGACGTGAACATTTTCTTTACTGCGCGCTCTAATATTTGTCGTCCACAGCGACGCTCGCTCATCAAGTGCCTCCGTCCACAAAAGGTTAATATTATATAATACAGGTGAAATTGTGATGGGAATATAAAGCTTGTGACCGTCGAGATCTATTGTTGAGAATGTAATACAATAGGTTACTTAGCTTTCTAGCAGCGTCTTTTTTCAGGACAAAGGTCTTTTTGGTGGATAATGTATCTCCTCCGAATTCTTTTCCGTCTGTTCAAATGGGCGTTCAGGATTAGAATAGGAATTTTGTAGCGCAACGCTCTAGGTGGGGATGCGGGCGTTTGGGAAAATTCTTGTGAGGCTTACGTGCGCTCTTTGAAACGCCGCTTAACTTCTAAAGTCGTTTTCGACCGTACAGAAGGTGTACGGCCGTCAGGGCAAACTGTTGTAACAAGCTTTTGTAGTCTCTGGACCGTGGACTCGCTGAACCGCTACAACAGCCTCGTCTTAAGATACTCATATTTGTTGGTGTCCGGGACCTTCCCGTTCCGGTTGACGACATCAAACAGGTCCTGGATTGTATTGCAGTCAATTGTCGCTAACGCGAGGTGATACTTTATAATGTTGCTCTTAATCTGGTGACAGACGAATGCTGATACGAGCAGGAACCAAGTCTCAGGTGTTGACCACCAGAATGAAGAAAGTTTGCAGGGGTGGACGGCCTCGATCTGCGAGACCGGGATTTCTTCCTGTTGTCTCATCAACAGGGCACTGGTGTCATTGCTGATAGTCTGGTCCATTTTCTGTAGCGATGTCTCCTGCTTACCTAGTAGAACGTTTTTGCGCTTCTTGTGGATCACGTCGGGATCACCAATTTAGGGAAATTAGGAAGTGAAGAAGCAAGAAAGTAGGGCAACACAGAAACGGTTGAGGAGACAACACAGAAACTTATAATCAACAATTCTTTATTATGTCACTAGCGATGTTTTTTAACGTTAGGAAAACAGTGAGAGTGCTGCTCGGGCGCTCGATCCACGGCTTTTTATATTCGTAGGTGACGCAGTTCTCTAGCTGCGTACTTCCTCCAATCAGCTTTTCTCCACTAATCAGCTCCCGCTGACGTATTGCCGAAAGGGTCGGACTAGTTCCAGTATCCGGCACGATAGCCACCGCCTTGCTGCAGTCTCGAACTCTCAGCGTCTGCTTTCGTTGGTGCCTAACGGGTTGAGAGGAAGGCGATTAATGTGTATCTGCGTGTGTGCCCACACATATGTAAACGAAGTTGATCGCATTTTATTTCATGTGAAGTTGCCGTGCAATAAGTAACGAGAGTAAAGAGATTAGATAAGAGAAAATAGGCAGTTATATTAGAATATTGAAAGAGATAGACCGTTAGAGGTAAGCAGGTGAAAGTAATGATATAAGATGAGAAAAGCGAATTAATAGCGTTAAATGTTGTTTTTTTTTTCAGAGCAACACATGTTATTCTTATTCGGGATATAAGTAGAAATTTAAAGAAAAGTGTTGTAACGCATTATACATAAATAAGTAATATAAACCTCTAAACAACTTAAACAATATAAAATATAATATACATTTTTGATGGTCCTCTATCACAGATGCGTCTATTTAAAATTAAGTAAACGTGCTACAATGACTATAAGAAACATATAATAAGTACGTGCTAAGTTAAGATCAGAGCTGCAACTTAATAATAGAAATTAATGAAAAAAAAAAAAAATTTGAAGAATTTTCTATAAAAATCATTAGACTTGTAATTAACAGTTACGAGCCTGAGCTCCTTTCTACTCGGCTACCGGCGGCTTGTAATTGCCCTTATGTTGTCACCCGGGTAGCCAGGGATCCATCGGCGTACAGTTTGAGAAATAACTATTTTTCTAGAAAATAATAGTTAAAACCTTCTTGGATCCTCGTGATTTGACTGACTTCCTATTAAAATATGCATGAAACATAATTTAAAAAATATTTTAAGGTAAAAAATTTTGCATTTAAAAAAAAAGACAACGTATGATATACCAACAAATTCATGAGTGAGGTATCTGAGTACCTGAGCGGCAGTGACTGTAATTTTTTTGGATGAAAACACAAAAAGTTATTTTAATTTAATTAAAATGAACGCACTATCTTTTGTTTTTTTTTGCAAAATTAAAAACCAGAAAACTCTTACTCTTCAAAAATTCAGTATAAAGAGACCAGAAAACCCCGTACTTTTCGCCAAAAGCTCTTATCTTCGAATTTGAAAATCTCGTACTCTCCGTCTGGGTTGGGTCAGGGCGGCATTAGAGTCCTCCTGTGGGAGAAGGGTTGTAGAATTCTCTCGCAGCGCGTCCAGGCTTGTTGTAAAAAAGTGTGGTGCGAGTGATTGCGTAAGGCTATTTCTATCTTAAACTCTTTCTCTCCCTCTATCTTTCTCTTACTATCTGCTCCGTTCCTTTCCTTCCTTCTTTACTTCAAATATATGATGGGAAAAGCAAAGAAGGAAACCCGTGGTGGACTCAGGAATTCCCCCACGGCGATGTGGGATGGTAATCTGGTGGGCCATCCATCGTCGACATCAGATGGCCGTCATTCATCTGTGGTAGGTGACCTGTCCCAGAAGATAGAAAAGGCTACAGAAAAGAATTTAAATGTGAAAAAAGCAGGAACGAAGTTATCCGAAGGAGAAGGGAAGGCAAGGATAGTAAGTGACTTGCTGCTTTCCGGATTCGGCCGTAAGAGGAGGAAGGTGAGGCAACCGATCCCACCAGCGTCTTCATCCGGCGAGGAGGAGCGAGCACAGACCATCACCACTCAAAGCATTATGCCATTGCTATATATTAGGTTGGACGCGGACCGAATGCTTGAGAAAGCTTATAGCGACGTCACAGCAGTCGAGGGTGAAAAACGCAAGTGTGGCAATCTGAAGAAGGAAGTCAGTAGGCGCATGAAGTGCTCCTTGGCCAGCGCTGTTACGGCGATCACACTCGTCAGAGAGAGGAGGCAGGCTCCTGGGAGTAAGTCCACAGAGGATACAATAAACGTCCTGAGGTTAGATCTTAGACAGATGGATTCAAAGCAAAGGAAGCTAGAATGGAGGAATTGCACCCTAGAGAAAAAAGTGGAAAAATTTAAGAAGGAGAGGCAGGGCTCGGCGAAGTAAGAAGCAAAAGACCCCGCTCCTGGTCAGAGTGGCAGTAAAAGCGATGCCCTTCGCCAGAAAGCATAAAAAGGGAGGCTCACTGCACCCAGCGAACCCCAAAAGAGATCAGTGGCCAGCGATGCCAACGAGCAGGGAAGCCAACACGCAGGGACTAGCAGGAAGACTAGCGGCCATAACCTCCGCCAACGTGTAAATTCAAGCAACGTTAGGCCAACGCCAGACAGAGTCAAAAAGGGTAGAAAATAAGCCTTCTCCGAGCCGCGAGGTACCGTCCACGGTGGACTTCAATAAGCAACAGAAGAATGCCGCTAAGGCGCTAACAAAACCAGGGAGGTGACTGCACCGGCAATGGCTAGGACACAACCAGCGTCCACAGCGCAGCAGCCATCAAGGAGGAAGAAGAGGAAGAAAAAGAAGAAGACTGGTAAGAGTGCGGCAGGAACTGGACGAGTGCGGGAAAAGGCAGTGGTCTTGCTTTCCTGCCAGGAGAGCACCTCCTACAGGAACTCCCTGGTCAGGGCTAGAGAGAAGATCAGCCTCCAGGAGATTGGAGTTGAGAGCTTTAAGGTTAGAAGAAGAGCGATTGACGCCTTCAACTTCGAATTGAGTGGAGCAGACTTCAAGGCGAAATCGGCGCAGTTCGCAAAAGCGATCGTAGTAGCGGACGAGCTCAACGGGCACTTGGAATCAAGCGACGCTTTCTAGCTGGAGAAATCCTTTTCGGGTATGTGTAGGAGGGGTGCTGCTACGGAGGACATGAGTATGAGGAAGAGCGTGAATGGCATGCAGCGCGCAATGTCCGTTAGGGTGTGCTGCGCGTACAGGACGACCTTCTTTCATGCAGCGATGATGATTGCGGTAGTAATCCTGCTTCACCATTTGGCTTCTTTCTTAGCGGAGGCGTTCTGGGCTAACTGGGCTGGGGTTTCTCCCCACCGACTAAGAGCTGGGATTGGCACTAAAGCCAAGAAGGTTACCATTGTTGCGTGGAAGGGAAAGATCAGCTTTCTGGGCACGGAAACCCTGGGTGAACGGGTGAGACAAGCCATTGCCCGACATTTAGATGAGTGGATTAAGAGGCCAGCTTCTATGGGGCCGACCTTTCACGCCACTCAACTGATGACCAGGCATGGATCTTTTCCTGCTTACCTGAAAAGGATAGGTAGAGTTTATTCGGCTCGGTGTTTTCACTGTGCTGAGCTAGAGGACTTTGACGCTGGGCACACGCTGACGGTCTGCCCTGTTTCTACGTGCTACTACGGAAGACATGAGCGTGAGAAGACATGAGCGCTTGAGCAAGACCTCAGCACTTCCTACTTATAAATAATATAAAAATAAAAAATACAACTAATAACTAATAATTATAAATAAAAAATATATCAAATAATAAATAATATGTAACAAATACAAGCGTAAACAGGTAAATTTGAATCTTCAGTTTTTTATTCAAATTTTATCAGTCGATATTTCGGAAAGTGTTGACCAGTCAACCTTAATATTAGCGATACGTGATAGTACTAATCGACATCTGCAAGTTTGTAAAGTTTTAAAAAAATCTTGGGGGGTACGACTTTTCCAAACCCTTATAAGAACACTTATGAAAAGGCATATATGCGTTACCGTCTATTTATTCAAATTTCATCGGCCGATATCTCGAAAAGGGTTGAGTATTGGAGGGTAGTTGTAATGGCGAAATTGTAGTACTAATCAACATTTACAAGTGTGCAAAGTTTCAAAGAAAAATAAGGGAGGCTGACCTAACGGTCTCCTTGTAAGTAGACGAAAAGGATTTCGAGAGCAATACGATAATTACTATAAAGACCTTTGTACTAGACAAAGACCAACCAACCATAAGCTAAGTACCTTTGTAACACCTTTCTATTGTAGACCTTTCAGGTCACGGGCTGCATACTCGTTTCAGCGTACTCATTTGTATCTTAAACATCTTCAAGGGGTTTTTATGCCGAAAAAGCTTTTCCTTTTAGAGCCAATGAAGGAACTTAGTTTCCATCTGGCTCAATCACGTGTCTTATTTGTCGTATAATCCTTAATTCCACTTTCACAGCTTATTAATAAAAAGAATCGCGAAAGAACTCCATGTTGGAGGAATTTCGTTACATACAGACACCGTAGGTGCGAACGCACATGGTGAGTGTCTCGTCTTGCGAGTATTCCGCATACGACGCATACAAGTAAAATAAACGGGAGGCGGGGCGAGCCCTGCTAGCGCTGCTAGCTCTTCAACACGACTTAGGATTCAATCGATGACTGGTCCGACGTTCCAATTTTAGACTGACGCACTTGTTATTCCTGAAGTTTCGTTATACTTGCCTGCTTGACAGATTAGAAAAGTTAGTTTAGAATAGTTCGCTGATTTGACTATAAAGAATGCGCGATTTTATGTAAGCGACACGTTTTACGTAATTCCTGGCGCGGACTTTTATGAACAGTGGCTACGCATGAGTATTCGAACCTTTTCAGCTTCTCCTTTGGTAACGCAAGACAATGCGCTCGGTTGGATAATAGCTGGCTCAATAAGATCAAATTCCCTACGGCGGGTGGGATCACGCGAACAAACTTTAATCGGTTTTCATTATTGCGCGGTACCTAAAGATTTGTCGAAAACTTTTATAATATTCTGGGAGCTAAAAAAAGTTGACAGAACGATTCATTTCGTCCGAAAATGGGTGCAAGAGGTTGTTTAGAGAAACGCACATTCGCGATGATAAGGGGTGGTACGTCGTTGAGCTACCCTTTAAATCAGAATTATTCGAACTTGGAGCTAATAGTCAAAGAACAGCTATAGCGTCATAAAGCCACTACATCGTCAGTTTGAGAGTGATTTTCAAGTCGTGCTTGCGTATCGGATGTTCATGAAAATATACGAGGAGCTCAGGCAAATGGGACGATCTCGAGGGATGAAATTTGCAACCCCAATATATTTACCGCATAATGCCGTAAGGCAAGAGAAGATTCTCGTCGTCTCCGAGATTTCACGGAAAACAAAAGAGGAAAAATGCCTTAATGATTTTCTTAAGAAGAGTTCAGTCCTTCTTTTAGAGAATCGTATGGTGCCCTAGACGTTCTTAACCGCTGATCAACTACCGACTTACGACAGTAACTTATGGCAATTAAGGAAAGTTCTAGTGAAAACTCTCGGTATTTTCTGAAATCACAGCAGAAACGAATTCTAATTTACGATACGAGATTAACAAAAAATGTCGAAAGCAAGGACAAAACGCTCGGTTCTTTCTGGTATAGCGCACTTGTTCGACCCTTTAGGGTAGTTAGTACCGTTCACGGTGACCGCTAAACGTATCATGCAAGATATTTGGATATCGGAATGCGATTGGGACGACCCATTGCCGGCGGACTTACTCGAAAGATTACTCGGCTATTGCAAGTCGCTTTTTGACTTGTCGAAATTATTAATTAGTCGATGACTCAGAACCATCCTCCCCGTGGCGCCCAACTCCATAAATTTTCCGATGCATCGTAATGGGCCTACATAGCCGCGATTTACCTCCAGATAGACAATAGGAACGGTCGTCTCCAAACGTCACTTTTATCTGCGAAGGCCAAGACTTCCCGGTAAGGACAGTTCGCATCTCCAAGTTTGGACTCTGCAGGTCGGTATTGCTTGTGAGGTTGTTTCAAAACCTTAAGAGACCTGGATTATTAGGTGTTGGAATTAATTCGTAGCGTTTTTTATTAAAAAATAACGATTTATTTGAAATGAAAGCAAAAAATTACATTATTGAAAATACTGCCCATCGTTTGCCACTATTTTTTCCCATTTTTCAGGTAACTGTCGAATACCCCGTCGAAAAAACTCTTAGTCCTTGGAGGCAATCCATGAATCGATCCAATTTTGGCAATCCTCATAAGATGTTAATTTTTCCCCTGATAAACCATGAGCCATTGATCGAAACAGGTGGTAATCCGAAGGGGCAATATCCGGAGAATACGGCGGGTGGGTTAAGACTTCCCATTTCAATGTTTCCAGGTATGTTTTCACTTGCGTTTCGCCACGTGAGGTCGAGCATTGTCGTGCAGTAAAATAACTTTATCGTGCCTTTTGCTCCATTCCGGCCGTTTTTCCTTCAATGCACGACTCAAACGCATCAATTGTAACCGGTAGCGATCCCCAGTGATGGTTTCATTGGGTTTTAACAATTCATAATAAACTACACCTTGTTGATCCCACCAAATACAAAGGAGGAGCTTAGATCCATGAATATTGCGTTTTGCCACTGATGATGATGGTTGTCCGGGCTTAACCCATGATTTTCTACGCTTATGATTGTCATAATGTATCCACTTTTCATCACTAGTAACAATACGATGTAAAAAACTTTTTCTTTTGTGCTGTTTCCGCAAAAACACTTTATTTGGGATAAACCTCAACATATTTAAATAATGGTAACATGATGTTATTAACAATTAAAACATAATATTTGTCGTAAAAATAAAACCTTGTTAGAGCTGGTTTACGATAAATTTGTTTCTGAAGGTGAAAACAGAATACTTTAAAACTCATGTCATCTTTAGTATAACGCTACGAGTTAATTCCAACATCTAATAAGTAAATAACATATAATAAAAAATACGTATTTATTTTACTTTGGATCAGTTGATTTTATTTTTACCACTGACTGTACTCTACTAACACTGTAAAAATATAGAAAAAAATTAAAGTAAGAATAACGTATTGGAAAAAAATAAAAAAAAGAAATAAAAAAATAAATTAAATTAAATACGGACGGACTTGAACACACGACCCCAAAATATGAGTCAACGCCTTTACCAGCTTGACTACCGATGTCTTGTGTTAAGTGAAGCAAAACTCGGGTACATATATGTGTGCAACTATTTGTTTAAACTTTAATCGCAAATATCTTAAAAACTATTGAGAAGGTGGATTTAATAATTTAGCATAATGATGTACTAGTCAAGGTCTATAAGTTGCGTACCATTTTAAGCAAAACCCAGCGATGAGTTTCGCGAATTCTCCTTGTCAGTCTCTAGCAAAGTGGGGATGTCTGCTGTGAATAGCGTGTATAAGAATGGTCCTAGAACACTACTCTTGCGTTAATATTACAAACTTTAGAGTGTGTCCTGTATTTTTACGTAGAACTTTCTATCTTCAAGATATGATTTAAATAGACTAAAGAAGGGTAAGGGAAAGTTTTCCCTGATTTTGTGTAGGAGGCCTTCATGCCATACTTTATCGAAGCCTTTCTCTACGTCAAGGAGGAGAGCAGTGCAATATTCTTTTCTCTCAAGAGCTGCTGTAGTTAGTGTTAGGTGTTAGTCATTCTGTGTATTTGTTCAACCGTAGCACATTTGTTTCTGAAACCAAACTGATAGGATGGTATAAGGTGTTTCTCATTAATAATTACATTTATCCTATGCAGGATTATTTTTTTAAGCAGTTTAGCTATTAAATTTGGAAATATTAGCGCTGCTGTCTTAGGCATTATTGTCGTACTGCGAGGCGTAAAGTTAGTTATCGATACCGTCATTCACGGTTACGCACTTCACAGTGTCTATGGGTGGTCCTTGTACCTGGTGGGAGCTATATGGGACGCTGTAACCCACCTGTTATTACATCTAGCCCAAAAACCTATATCTTCCAACCAATCCGGAAGCAACGATCTCCAGTACAAGCTTGAGGAAGGGCAAGTTGAGGAGAAAGATAGAAGCCCAACGAAGACCATCACACCCACCGACCAGATTCCCGCAACGCACGGGAATTTGAACACTGTCACTGTAGCCATGACCGGGAATCCTCAGAGACCTTGGAAACCTCCTTCGTATTGCGTTAACACGGAATCCGACATGTATTTCCTTTCTGACATATTCTTGTATTAATAATTAAGATTTTCGTATAACAGTTATACTAATCAATTTTCTTTTATATTTTATTTTAGACGCAGGATATTATTGTATACCTTTATAAGGACCATTACTAATCATAACACTCTCTTATATTTTACTCTAGACTCAAGGTACTGTTGTAAACTTCCATTATAATAATCTTAATTTTCCTATATATATTTTATTCTAGACTTAAATGAAAAAAAAAAAAAAAAAATATATATATTTTTATAATAATTTACGAAATTTACGTAGATATTCTGCGAGGGAAATATCCAGCATCCGTTCAAACGTTAGTGTTCCTCCTAACCTTTGTCTTGGGGTGGAGGTGTTATGTCCTAAGACGTTTCCCTTTTCTTCTTTCTTTCTATTCTTCTTCTCTGTGCTCGATATTTTCCTCGAGTATCACGTATGGTTACATAACAGTTTCAATCTCTTCCTCATTTTCACTTTCGGAACAAACTGTAAAACTCTTTTTTTTATTGTCCTCTTCGTATATTCAAATTATTCTCTTCGTCCGTATCGCTGTCAAATAAATCATAGTTATTTTCTGTTGTATCATTATCAATATCGAAAACTTCTTGATCATCTTTCGAACAATCCTCGTCGATATTATTTATTTTGTCTAATAAATCGATATTCCTCGAATGTCTTGACATTTTTGGTGATGAATATACAAATAATAATGTAAAAACTAAAACATAAAAATATAAATCAAACGGAGCAAAAACATTGAGACCAAAAATAAGAAAGAAACAATTGAAGATCATACCGCAAAATATTCATGGCTCTGTTGACTTTTTCGAAACTATCACTTATACCCACGTAATAATTTCTATTTTACACTGTAAAATTTTGATTCTCTTTGTTCGGAACGCAAGACCGTACTGTTGTACAAAAAAGGCTATGAATTTGTTCCAATCGCGCGTTTATCTACACTGTAGATCCACAATTACATTGTAGATTCGTAAAACAATTTCAGGAGTGCGCTTTCCGAAAAATATAGTCGTAAATAACATGAATTTTACAAACGGTCAAATGACCGCTCGTGGTAGACTAGACATGTTATTAATTTTTTACGAAAAGTAAACAATGAAGAAAGTATTGAATATTAAAAAATGGATTGTATGTATATTGTAGGAAAAGTCAATAAGCTACATAGTGATACAGTAACGTTGTATACGAGGAGTTATAAACTTAATTTCAAAAACGGTCATTTGACCGCGCATGGTAGGTTTAGTATTAAATCTATGGTATTTACAATATGTACAAAGAAAACACATAGTGACTAACATGAAAAGGCATTATATTTTCAAAATATAATACTTCTTAAGTTAAATAACCTTATATTTATTTCATATTAATATTTAAAATAAATTTTATTAAATATAAGTTTAAATCATAATATATTGATAAATTTATTAAAATAAAATAAGAAAAATATATAATTGAATAAAATTGCGTAAGTTCAAAAAATGGATATTTAATTTCTTGTCTTTCTAGTCAAGTTTATATAAAAAATGTTGTCAATAAATTTTAGAATAATAATTTGTGAAATATATTAAAGTTAATTTTGAATAAATATGGATTAAAGGTTAATGAAAAAGTAATTAAAATTAAAATTGATATTAATTAAGCTAATACACCTCCAAGTTTGTTTGAGATTGCACGGAAAATAGCATAAGCAAAAAGAAAATATCATTCTGGCTTAATATAAATAGGAGTAATTATTGGATTAGCTTTATTAAAGTTATCTGGATCACTTAGAATATAAGGGTTTGGAAGTATAATAGTTAGAATAATAATTATTAAAATTATAAATGTAATCGAATCTTTAATTAGAAAAAATTTATGAAATATAATTTTATATAAATTTCCATTTATTCATAAATGGTTAGAAGATCCTGTTTCATGTAAAGAAATTAAATGAATTAAAACTAGTATTAGAATAATAAATGGTATAAAAAAGTGTAAATTTAGAATCAATTTGAAGTTGGTAAATTTACAGAAAATGCTCCTCAAATTCATTTAACTATATTAGATTCAATATAAGGGAGAGCAGATAATAAATTTGTAATTACAGTTGCTCCTCAAAATGATATTTGTCCTCTTGGTAAAACATATCCTAAGAAAGCTGTTATTATTGTTAAAAGAAAAAATGATACTCCAATTATTCAAATTTTAATTAGTTTAAATGATTAATAATAAATATTTCGTCCAATATGAATATATATAGAAATAAAAAATATTAATGCTCAATTTATATGAATAATTCGAGTAATTCGTCCATAATTTATTTCTAGTATAATAATTATTACTCTATTAGAAGCATAATATGTTGATGGAATATAATGTATAGATGAAAATAATCCTCTTAATAGTTAAATTATTAGACATAATCCTAATAATGATCCAAAATTTTATCAAATATTAATATTAATTGGAGTAGGTAATTTGATAAATGAATTAAAAATAACTTTTAATTTAATATTAATTATTGGAAAAGATTTATTCATTTTTTTTTATATAATGATTAAATTATTTAAATGTTTTTTAAAGAGCTTTCTTATTTGTTAAACAAAGTTTTGTAATTATAATTAAAATAATTAATAATAAAATTATTAAAATTATTAAAAAATTAAAATTGGAATAAATTATAAATTCATGTAAGTTTAATATATAATTATAATAATTTTTTTAAAAAAATTTCTTTTAAATGAATAAAAAAAAATTATTATTAAAAATTAATGATATTAATATTAATCTTTAAATTAATAATATATTTAAATTTATTTTTATATGTTTACTTTCGATGGAAACTATACTACTAAATATTATAAATAAAATTAATAATCATCTGAAAATTATAAAAAAAAGATTAAAAATGAATGAATTGTAAATTTTATATAATTAGTTATTTATAAGCATGAGAAAAATGTATATAAAATTAGAAGTAAAATTATAATTAAAATAGATTTTATATTAGATAAAATTAAAAATATTAAAATAATTAATAATAAAGATCAATAAATGAAATTAATAATTTTTGATTTATAAGGATTTATATCAGTATTATTGGGTTGAATATTCAAATCTGTTGCTCTGAAATCAAAGTTTTTATTTCTTTAATATTTGAGTTATATTTTAAACACAAATAGTCTCACCTGAAATCAAAGAAACGACATTTAAAGTCTATTCTTTCCCAAACACTTTAAATAATTATTAAATAGTAATATTGTAATTAACAGATTAACAGATAAGGTAATCTAAAATATAAAATATAAAGTAATATTGCAACGTAAGAGACACTATGACACACGCGATGACTAATAATTTGTTATCGCTTGCTTAAGCGTTCGCAGAGAAGGCTTGATATACAGTGCCCTTCTCCCTTTGTGTTTTTCTTATATAAAGTGTTCTAGCGATGTGGTAACATCGCTTTATTTCTTAATCTCTTCCAATTTTAAGCAAGAAATTATATTCTCTCTTTACAAGTATATATTAAAAGAATAGTTTATTTGAAACAATAATTTTTGAGATTAAAGATATTTAATTTATATTAATTTTTTTAAAGCTTTAAAAATTTATAATTATTTAAATTTACAAAATTTGTTTTCTTTAAACTATAAAGCTTATAAAGATAAATTTTATTTTTTAAATTATATAAATATTATATATTAAAGTTCATTTTATATAATTTATAATAATTAATTTATTTTTTATTTTATGTTTAATTATAAAAATTAAATATATAGATCATGTATTAATAGTTTTGTTATGTATTAAACTTTTAGCAGTTTGAATTTTAGTAAATATTGATTTTATTTTATAATTTATGAATTATTTTATTTTAATGTTTATAGTTGTATTTTTGATTAAAGGAGTTTTTAGCACAAAACGTACGATTACGTACGATTTACGTCATTTTTGAAAAATTACGTCATTAATTACATTATTTTTGTCAAAAATTACGTCATTTTCGAAAAATGACTTAAACAGTACGTCATATTAACGTTTTGTGTTAACTGGGTATTTGTTATAATTATTAATATTCAAGATGAATGATTTCAGGATAAAAATAAAATAACTTTTTTGATATTTATTTCATAAATTCTTAAAATTATTGAAATTATGGATGATAATAAAATTGTTGTGTAAATTAAATAATTATATATTTAATTATTAATTTGGTTTAAAAATCTATTTATTAAAATTAATAGAGGTTTTTCTTGTGTTGTCGTTATAAAAGAAATTAATATTCAATTTATATTTCTATAAATTAAAGGTATTAAAAAAAAATGAGTATAAAAAACATAAAGAATAAAAAAATGCTGGAAAAATAAAGCGAGTTGCCTATCATGGTATCTCAGGCGTCTCCAATACAGTGGTACCACACCACTTAATTTTTAGTAAGTTGGCGGACTGGGTAAGAAAAGTTAGCGTGCCGCAGTACGTGAGGCAGCCACGTGTTGAGTTGTAATATTTTGTAGTTTCTCTGTTATATTCAATAAATACCTTTTTTCAAGGATTCTGCGTAGTTATGTTTAATATAATAATCCGACAGGTTATGGGTCCAGTATCATTTTGGTAAAGAAAAAAGAGTTTGATTAACATAACGCGGCTAAGAAAAATTAGATGTTAGCTTACCACGTGCATCAGAAATACCAAGCGAGTAAAAAGTAAAAATAAGTGCGTGGAAAGACGAGTGCTGAGAAAAGAAAATTGGCTACATTAAATCTGAATCAAGTACAGAAACTTGGTAAGAAAAATTACGAATTATGGAAAATTTTATTAATCCCTATGTCAATAACCGGGTACCCGTGTACCCGGGTACCCTTTTGCATGTTCACTTTCACTTAATTTTTGTATTAAACGACAGATTCTAAAATCCTTTCAGATCCTCGTTATTTAAGTCAATTAATATCGATCCATATTCTTAAAAATTTTTAAATATGAGAAAAAAATTAGTAATTTTGAAGGTCAAAGTTTTTACTTACAATTAGTTATTCAATAACCGTAGTACCCGGGTACCCATATGGAAGAATTTAATATGTCTATAAAATTGCAAAATAATATATAATTAAACTTATCTCTAGAAATAACAAATATTTATTAATATATAAATAAACAAATTAATTTTACTTTTAATAAATTTTATTATAAAACTTATTATAATTTATACATAAAATATTTCTATATTGACTTTATTTTTGAAAACATGTGTCACATTTTATAATTGCTTTTGAATGTTCATCGCAAACTGGTTTGTTACATTCTATACATGATATTCGCGTTTTTCTTCTTTTTTTATCGACACTCTGATAACAAATATAACATGATCCTACAACAATTTTTCGTCCAGTAGTATCTGTCTTTTGAGAAAACTTGCCTGACTCATTTGATGTTGTTGCTTTGCTTGTATAATTTATTGGTTTTCCTTAGATGATTTCGATCGCAAACCGAGTGGTTAAATGTCTCATTATATGAATATTTTTAGATCGGGCTTCAATAAATTGCATACATAAATCTACACTTAATTGTCGTAAGAATAATCTGCGCTCGTTCGTCTTTTTTATTATCATTTTGTTATTTTCATAATAAATTATGTAGCTTGCAAGACTAGCAACATCCAAAATATTAAAAAATAATGCAAAAGGCCATCGGTTAGTCCGTCTGTGGGTTGTGTAACGGCCCAACATCTGATCCATTGTATCGACTCCAATTTTTGTTTTATTATAATACTGAACTATTTCTGGTTTCTTCTTTTTGTCTTCGCTACTAATTGCTGCATCTGAGAAGGAGAAGACCCCAAATGTACCTCGAGTTTTCCTTTGAAACTTTGCACACTTGTAAATGTTGATTAGTACTACAAGGCTATCTATATAACTCTGTGCATTGCTTAACCCTTTTCGAGATATTGGCCGACGAAATTTGAATAAATATTTCAGGACGTATATATTCAGGACCTCTCCACTTCATGTATTGTCATAAGCGGCGGTAGCCGAGCGGGTAAAGGCACAGGCTTGTAATTTTTTTGTCGTAAGTTCAAGTCTTGTCGGTTTTATTATTTTTTTTTCTATTTTTTTTTTATTTTTATTTTTTTTTATTTTTGTCAAATATGTTTTATTCATCTTCGTTTTTTTTTTATTTTTTTAACAATATGTTTAATAAAAAAAAAAAATTTTTGTAAATATGGTGCATTGTTATTATGAAACGTGTCAAATTTTTTTTATTCGTGAATGTTCCAAGTAATTTGGAAAATAACAATTATTTAGTTTGGGTAAGTAGTAAAATGAATAAATAACTCATTTTTTATTATGTGTTATTTAATTTTTAATTATTTTAATAACTCATTTTTTATTATGTGTTATTTAATTTTTAATTATTTTAATAACTCATTTTTTATTATGTGTTATTTAATTTTTAACTATTCATATTCGTCCTGAAATATTTATTCATATTCGTCCTGAAATATTTATTCAAATTTCGTCGGCCAATATCTCGAAAAGGGTTAAGCATTGGACAGAGTTATATAGATAGCATTATAGTACTAATCAACATTTACAAGTGTGCAAAGTTTCAAAGAGAAACTCGAGGTACACTTGAGGTCTTCTCCTTGTGAGTGCATCGTAGACAGTAGTATAACAGCTTTATTTTTTTTAGGAACATAAGAACATATAGTTAATTTTTTATGAAACCCAAATAGCGTAGATAATTCTACACGATGAATAGATGCTAGCATGTTTACTGGAATATATTTTTTATTTTTTTTTCAAAGTTCCTACAATTGTTAGGTTCCATGACAATAAATGTTCTGCTAAAGGTAGAGTAGTAAAAAAATTATCCATTGAAATATTCCTTCCGGATCCTTTATAATGGGCGGCTAAATCTTTAACTACTCTTTCACCTTGATTTTTTTTTTGTTGATTTGCTGGTGTAAATTTGACCTTTCAATGGATAGGAATTTTTTGCGTCGCATATCCACTATAGTAATCCACCAAGTCAAGTCTAGTTTGAAACTGAACATTAAAGTAACGAATGCTAATCAGCTGCACAAGAATATCGGCTATTCTTCTACCACCCCTCTTATCCAAGGTTGATATTTCTATAGAAAAAGGGTTTCTCAGGTAGTCCTTAATGTAATGAGTAATAATGTGAATGTTTCCTGGTATAAAAATTCGATTATTGAATGATTAACCTAAGCGGGTACCCAGGTACCCCGGTTATTGAACAACGTTGTAACGACTGGTTATTGACATAAGGGTTAAAGAGCCTACTAATATATAATGAACTATGGAATTATGTGAGTAGAAATAAACCGAAAACCAGGGAAAATGCAACTAAATGGACAAAAGTGGATGAAAAAGCGTTAGCTGTAATACTGCTAAGTGTTCATAAAACACAATTAAATCTCGTAAAAAGAGCTGCGACATCTAAAGAGGCATGAGAAAATTTGAAGAAAGTTTATAAATTCAGAGGTTCCGTGCGAAGAGCTGCCCTGCTAAAACAATTATATAGAATGGAAAAAGATACTGACCAAACCATGTCGTAGTATGTAAATGAATTCCAGTATAAGTGTTGATGTTAAGTGGATTAAATAAATAGTGAGATAGTGAATTAACATATTGGTTTATTTTAACATTAGAAGAATAGCTTAAATACTAAACGGGACGACTGGCCGTTTGCTCTTTAGCGACTGAGCTTGTATACGCATGCTCACCATACCGTTGCGCCTTACAATAGGGTCACGCTTCCTTACGTTTATAATCCAGTCAACAAAGTTCTAACTTTGCCATTTTGAATTGAAAAGATTGGACAAAGTGGAAGAGTTGCGCAAATACTAGATTATTAATATCCTAAAATATTATTGCGGCCATTTTACTGGAAAGGTTGCGCAAACGTTGCGATATCCCCAAAAATACACTTTTTTGAGAATATCTCCTAAACAGTTGAAAATATTAAAAAATATTTCAAATAAAAGTTGTAGATAATCAAATTGTCTACAAAAAATATGTTAAATGACATTTTGTAATAGTGCAATAGTTTTTGCAAAAAACGCGAAAAAACGCAAAAGTACATAAAACAATTTTTTTTCATATTTAAAAAAACTTTTTCACAAAAAAATTAATGCAAATTATTTTATTATTATACTGTCAAAAGTGTGATAATTTTTTAAAATTTTTAATTTGTATTTTTGAATAGGTAAAATCACTTTGAAATTTTCAAATCAAATTTTCTTCTTAAGAATGTTGATTTTTTTTTTTTAATTTCATTAGAATCTACATAAAATTTCCGTTCAGATGATACCAAAATTTTATCTAATTATCTGTATTTTAAAGAAATTATGATTTTGGGGCACCTGGCATTAATACGATACTGAAGCTGAGAGACAGCGTAAAACAATCTCCGTTCTCTCTCGCATTCATGGGACATTTCTGCTCATGCGCGACGCGCGAAGCATGCATTAGCGTGAGTGAGATCACACATTGTTTAATAGGAGAGTAAAGGATAGACAGAGTGTTATAAGATTTATTGTAAGATAAGCAATACCCGCGTGTCTCTGGAATAAAATCCTAATGTATCGGTGCTGTGCGCTCCTGCGTTTTTTTCTCTATAGTAGTAAACAATGCCATAGGCGTCAAATTTTTTTTTACTTGCAAACATTACAAAAAATTGGAGAAAAAACTTATTTATTACGCATAAGTAATATAATTAATAATTATAAATTAATAACATTTAATAAAAAAAGTGTTTTTCTTTTACTTTTGATCACGTTTTGTTAAAAAAAATAAAAAATTTTTACACATTTTAAAAAGTACAAAAGTTTTAAAAATAAAACATTTTTAAAAGATAATGCATCAATAAAATTATTTTTTATTAAATCTTTTATAAAAAATATATAACATACTGTAAAAATATAGAAAAAAATTTGAAGGGCGACCCGCGACGAAAGTCGAAGGATTTTGGGGATTTCGCAACGTTCGCGTAACCTGTCCATTAAATGGCCGCAATAATATTTGAGGATATTAATAATCTAGTATTTGCGCAACTCTTCTACTTTGTTCCATCTTTTCAATCCAAAATAGCGAAGTTAGAGCTGTGTTGACTAGACTATTATACTATATCTAACTTTCATTTGTTATAAGTCCGGATACAACTTTAATTTAAATTTTACATTCTTCT
>JACGTP010000083.1:352376-381255 GCA_023678845.1 Mischocyttarus mexicanus
CCCCCCCCCCCGACGGTACTCATAAGGATTTAGCAGATAGTATATCTGAAAAAACTATACAGTCCATCGCACAACACATGATTATAGAAAAATTTTCAAGTAAAAATCAGAATGCAAGATCGTGGCTAAATCTATTTATACAAGAATGTAAAAGACAAAATATAGATGAGAGAAAATATGCCGAGGTTTTGAGGTTATCTTTGGAAGCGCCGGCTTTAGATTGGTTTTCGGTATTGTTCAAAACGTATTCTCTGACTCAACCCTGCTCTTATTGGGAAAAGTCGTTTATTGATACCTTTGGAAAGAAATCTTGGTCTGAAATTGAATTCGCTTATTCTTTTCGTTGGTTAAGTGGTCCATTATTAGACTTTGCGTTGAAAAAAAGAAATCTGCTTATAGATACTGACCCCGAAAGAAGCATAAATATTCAAATAAATTTTATTGTTATTGGGTTACCAAAATCTATTAGATCACGTTTAAATAAGAGAGATTTGTTAACGGTCGAAGATCTAATGTCTAATTTGAGACAATTGGAACCAATAGTAAATAAACAGAACAGTACAAACAGGACAGAGTCAACAGAGATAAACAAACAAAAACAGAATTACAAACCATGTCATATTTGCGAAAAGGCCGGTTAAATAAATAGATTTCACCCTGAAAAATTCTGTCGAACCAAAATTATACAAATAGAAATTAACAAATCAGAAAATTCAAAAAACTAATACAGCTCCCACTTATAAAGGTACGATAACCATATCGTTAAAAAATTTCTAATATTCAAAAAGATTTTTCGTTTCTAATAATAAAAAATGAATTATTCAAAGAAGATTTGTTAATTGGTTTAGATTGCATAAAGGAGTTTAAATTGTGTCAAAATGAAAATTTAGAAATATATCAAAATTTAACAAATAAAAATTTAAAATATGAATTTTCTGATGCAAACAGTTTAAATTAAATTTCAACAAACACTCTTGATGATTTGTTAAAAAAGTATTATTCGGTGTTTGCAAAAGGAAAATTTGATATAGGTACAGTTAAGAAATTTGAAGCTTTAATTAAATTAATAGAAAATAAATATATTTCGAAAAAACCATATAGATGTTCTATTTTAGATAAAGTAGAAATAGAAGAACAAATAAAAAAGTTATTAGAAGCAGAGTTGATTGAGGAATCGTATAGTCCATACGCCTCACCGGTAACTTTAGTATACAAAAAAGAAGAGAAAAGGAAATCACGATTATGTATTGATTATCGTGAATTGAACAAAATAATTGTTCCTGAAGGCCAGCCTTTTCCAAGGATTGATGATTTGGTGGTTCAAGTGGGAAAGTGTTGTTACTTTTCCAAACTAGATATCAATTCAGCTTTTTGGTCAATCCCGTTGCGTACTAAAGACAGATACATAACCGCGTTCGTAACACATCATGGTCATTGGCAATGGGCGTGTTTGCCATTTGGGTTAAAGTCAGCGCCTGCAATATTTCAAAGAATTCTCTCAAATATAATTAGAAATAATAATTTAGATTCATTTGCAATAAACTATATTGATGACATTTTAATTTTTTCTAATAATTACTCAGACCATTTAAAACATATTCACAGAACATTGCAAGTTTTACAAGAACAAGGTTTGAAATTAAATTTATCTAAGTGTGATTTTGCTAAACGAGAGATAACATATTTAGGTCACACGATAGAAAATAATAGGATAAAACCAAGAAATGATAACTTAATAGCAATAAGAAATATCGCAACTTCTAAAACAAAATACATGTTAGACAGTTTTTAGGCAAAGTAAATTTTTATTTAAAATATATTCCTAAATCTACAATAGTTTTAGATCCTTTACATAATCTTTTAAGAAAAAATGTTCAATTTATATGGTCTGAAAGTTGTAAAACTAGTTTTAATAAGGTAAAAGATTATTTATGTACATCTCCGATTTTGGCCATTTTCGATCCTTCGAAGCCTATATTTATTTATACAGATGCTAGCCTAGGAGTTGGTGCAATTTTAAAACAACCACAAGAAGATAACTCAATAAAACCTGTTTTCTATTTTTCTCGTAAATTATCAGAATCTCAAAAATCAAAAAGAACAATTTATATTGAATGTCTAGCTATAAAAGACGCTATTTTATATTGGCAATATTACTTGATAGGTCACAAGTTTAAAATATTCACAGATCATGAGCCACTAAAAAATTTCAATATAAAAAATTGTAAAGACGTAGATTTAATACATATTTTAAACTACATTTCACAATTTGATTTTACAATTCAATATAACCCGGGTAAAAATAATTTAGAGGCAGATTGTCTTTCAAGAAACCCTGTTTTAGTAGAAGAAAATGAAAATGAAGAATCGAAAATAAAAATTGTAAATTTCTTAACAATATAAAATATTTTAAACAATCAAAAAGAATTAATTTTGGACAAAGCTTGTAAAATAAAAAATAACATTATATATAAAACTTTAAATAAAAAAGATAGAATATGGTTAACAGAAGAGTTCGGTAAATCAATGCTTAAAAATATACATGATTCACAAGGTCATATTGGGGTTTAACAAATGACATTAACCATCACACCAACCTTTTACTTTAAAAATATGCATAAACATATAAAACTAAATTATAGAGCTTGTGAAACATGTATAAAGAATAAAACACGATTCGGAAACTTTAAAGCTCCGTTATCACAATTGGGTCCTGCATCTGAATCATTAGAAATAGTTTTTTTGGATACAATAGGAGGCTTCGCAGAAAACAAGTCCCCAAAAAAGTACATGCACTTTATGGTCGATCAGTTAACAGATTTGCGTTTATCTCCACATCAAAAACACAAATAGCAAAAGATTTCATCTCTCTCATAAGATCAATAGAAACAAAAGGCACAATAAAGATGATTTTGTCAGATCAGTAACCGGGAATAAATTCTGCGGAATTTAAGAACTACTTAAAGAACAAAAATATTAAATTGATATTTACAACTGTAGATTGTCCTTTTTCGAACGGACAGAATGAACGAACTAATCAAACATTGGTAAATAGAATCCGATGTAGAGTTTATGAAAATAAAAATAAGCCATGGTCAGTAATTGCGGAACAGTGCATAGATGAATATAATAATACAATTCACAGTTCCACGGGTTTCTCTCCGAACTATTTACTGACGGGAATTGATAACTCAATTATTCCTAGGGAAATAAATACAAATACAAAGGAAAATCTTAATTTAAATAGATCAATAGCAATACAGAACGCTAATAAAACCCACAATATCAATAAACATTTTTATGATAAACATACAAAAAAATAGATTATAAGGAAGGAGATTGGGTATATGTGCAGAGTAATAATAAATTAAATAGGAACAAATTAGATCCTATTCGAACAGGTCCTTTCAAAATAGTGAAAAATTTATCTAATTCTATTTATGAAATAAACAATGGGCTAAGAAAGAAAAACTTGAACCTTTTTCACAGAAGCAAGTTGGTCCCATATTTTTCTGATCCCGAACACCCCTCTCGGGAAAGGGGGGATGTAAGTTTGGTCGAGTCGTCTCCCACAAACTTGTTTGCTTAGGCGACTTAGTTACAAAATGAGTCGTCGCGGCAGGCTAGTCAAACCGTTATCACTGCTTTGTTCTCGCCTTGCACGGAGACTATGAGAGGTGAGGCACAAGCTCTCGACACGTGTAGATGGACACGTTAGTTAGTTAGAACTTATAAAGTATAATTAAGGTTAAGAGTTTTTACGGATCACGAATCCCAAATCCGACTTTGTTGTTGATTCAGGTCGGTATATTATATTGTAAGATATTAATGTAAATTTTGTATTATAAGTCATTTATGGTAAATTACAGTTCATTTTCTGCATCAACATACGTTGTATTCATTCAAACCAAACATCAATTCATACTTAACCCTTTTAGCACCAGCGAAAAAAACGTGCATAAGCGAAGAAAACGGGCCGAATCGGTGAATTTGCAGAGGTTTACGAAAATGCTCGTAAAAACGAAAGTAGAAGTGATATTTACAAAATATAAAAAGCAGCATATTCGGAAATAAAGGGAGAATAAAACGATACGAATTGTTTTTTATTATTTGTTGAAAATCATAAGAATAACATGAACATAAGACATAACAAAAATCGTACAAAGTGATTTCTCTTTTTCAAATGGTTATTGCACATAAAAAAAGTCATCATTTGGTCATAGCTCTATATACATCTTTTAGTATAATATATAGACATTGCATTTTGCAATCATTTGCAATACAATAACAGAAGTCGGATAATAAAACGGAAGGATAACGCTATGATGCACGGCAAGCGTCAGACAGATCTACTACACAAGTGGATCGTGCAGCTGGTAATACGTCACTAAAAGAAATATAAGTGTTATTATATTCTGCGTCATCCATGTTCGTAACAGGGTATAATTTTTTCAAGAAGGTATCAACAAAACTGACAAAATTTACTACTGCTAATTGTGTCTCTATGAAAACTTTGATGGTTTTGAATACTGACTGCACATTAGAAGGATCAAGAAAGACTGAAAAAGATTTTAGGCTTGCCGAGTCGATGCACGCATCCCACTTGAATATTCCGATAACTATAATAAACATCATAAAGATTGCGATAACGGTCCAAAGAAACTATCCCGTGTCGACAAATATCCGAGGGATATCCCGTTTCTATCTTATCGTTCTAACATATACAGAACCGCGGCACTAATCAGCATAAAATATAACAAAAAGTTTAATCTAATAACAATTTTTCACTTGTGTTGCATCGAATATGAACCATTTTAACATTTTATAAAGTTATTTTGAAACACAGACCTCTTCTGATGAATACAATAAGGCCCCAACGGAGGCGCAACGATATATCGTCGCTGGTATTCTTGGCAAGTGCATCGAACGACGATATATCGTCGTTCGGTGCTAAAAGGGTTAATATAAGTTTCAAGTTTGAAACTTACATATATATATATATATATATATATATATATATATATATATATATTCGCAGTTATTAAAAATATGTTTGTTTATATTCTATATGTGATAATTTTTATTTTCCTTGTTATATATTTGTTTATTATATTCGTAAATTTTAGTATTCCTGTTTATCCTGCATTTTGCATGTTACTTTGCATTAGACATATTTTGTATTCTATGTTATAGCAATCTCATAAACGACTATTGATAATAACAGTTTTAATAAGCATGTTGTGAATAAAATAGTACGAATCAATTGTCGTTCATGTGGAAATCAGTTTTATTTACCGTTAGTGTCGGTAAGCAGGTACGTCGATAAGAAGAAGCGGTAATACCGACTTCGCGCTTCTGCAATACCATCCTTGATGATATTTTATTTGCTTTATTATTTTATTTGTCTGACTACCATTCCAACTTAATATAATAGCTGCGAAGCACACGTGCAGTTCAAGGAATGCATACCTTATAGAAACTTTATATATTATGTCTGTGAGACACACGTGCACTTCGGAGAATTCGCGCTTGATAGTAACCGATACTTTATAAGTTGTAACATATACCTTATGAATGTGGCGAAATTTCTCCAACATGGAGTCCTCTCGCAATTAGATAATTATTAGCTGTTGAGATACAAATTACTGATTAGAAATAAAGAAATTGCTCGATTGAGCCAAACAGAAAACGAAGTTCTTTTATTAGCTCGAAAGGAAAAAGGCTCTCAGCATAAAAAATCCCTTGAAGATATGTAATACAATACAGGTAGTATAATAATGTTAATATGAAGCTTAGGACCTTTAAGGTCTTCTTCTTCTTCTTCTTCTTCTTAGTTTAGGACATTGTCCTGTTTTTTCTCCAACTTTTATTCTTTTTGTATTTTTATACCTCCTGCGATGAGGAGGTCCAGCTTTCATACCATCGTTTAAAAGGTCTTCCCGGTAGCCTGCTCGAGTTTGGCTTCTGCGTTTGTGCTATCTTAGGCAGACGGTTGTTCTCCATTCTCGCAACGTGATCCCTCTATTCTCTTCTTCTTTGGCGGGCCCAGCGCACTATATCTTCGACACTGCACTTCTTTCTTATATCCTCGTTGCGATGACGGTCCATCAGTGTTTTGCCAGAGATGGTTCGTAGTGTCTTCATTTCTGTGCTCCTTAGTAGTCTCTTAGTAGCAGCGGTTTCGGCTCTTGTTTCAATAGCATATGACATAATTGGCCTTACACAAGTCTTGTATATACGAGACTTGCAGTCGATGCTCATCTACTTGTTACGCCAAATTATGTCTCTAAGACAGCCAGATACTATTGCTGTTTTTCTTGTTTGAGCTCGTACTTCTTCTATGATGTTCTTACTGCTAGTTATATCGACTCCTAAGTAGCGGAGTTTCATCACCTGTTCGACGCTAAGTCCATTTACTGCAAGTTTGCATCAGCTTGGCTCTTTAGATATTGTGAGCGACTTTGTCTTATGTACAGAAATGTTGAGATTAAATTTTTTGGCTGTTGTTTCAAATCTGTACAGCAATCTTTGCAGGTTGTCCTCGTCTTCGGCTATTAGCACTGCGTCGTCAGCGTATGCTATAAGTTTTATTTTCCTAACCCCTATTCTGTATCCTTTTCCGGCAGTCATTACTTATTTTATTATTTCGTCCATGATTAAATTAAATAGAGTTGGACTTAAGCTGTCTCCCTGTCTTATTCCATTTGCTACGTGTACTCGCTTCGAAAGGGCTCCGTTGGTTTTGATAAAGCACGTGTTGTTGGTGTTGATTTCCTCTATAATAGCTGTGATGCCAGGGTCCACTTTTCTTTGTCTTAATACATTGATTAAATCTGTTAGTCTGATGTTATCAAACGCTTTTTCTAAATCGACAAAGCATAAGTAGGCAACTTTGTTATATTCTATTGCCTTTTCAACGATTTGACGCAGGACGAAGATTGCGTCTGTTATGGTCCTGTTTTTTCGAAAACCCTACTGTTCTTCGCTTATTCCTGTAACAGCTACCACTTCTGATATTATTTTTGTTAACAGTTTCATAACCGCACTCAGAAGACTAATGCCCCTATAGTTTTGGGGGTCGGTTTTCTCCCCTTTCTGGAATATCGGTATGATTATGCTATCTTTCCATTGGATTGGCACTTTTCTCTCTTCTATGATTTTATTGAAAAAGCTACTAAGGTCGTCTATCAGTGCTGGTCCTCCATATTTAATTAATTCATTTGTATTGTTGTCCAGGCCTGGGGCTTTGCGGTTCTTTAGCTTCTGGATTGATGTCCTTAGTAATTCTTTGGTGCACCTCCAATGTCCTAGTTCATCAGTTGCAGCTTTTTCTGCTTGAGTCTTAGTGTCAGACTTACGGTAAAGGTTTTCGAAATGTTTTTCCCAGCTTACTTTGGAAATTTTGCATATTTGCACGTATTCATTCAACGGCTTGCTGCGGTTTCTTAGCATGTTCCACTCTCGTTTCTGACCTCCGTACATGTCATGCTCCATGTCTGTTGAAAATTTCTCCCAGAAGCTCCGTTTTATTTCTCTTATCAAGTTATTCGTCTTGTTTTTTATTAGCTCATATTGAGAGTAGTTGATTTTCTTGTCTCTATATTGTATATAAGCGTCTCTTTTCTCCATGGCTAGATCTCTTATTTCGTTTGTGAGCCATGGCTTCTTGTTGTATTTCTTCTTCCTATTTACTTTCCGTTTACCTAATGCTTCCTCGGCCGCTCTAGTTATGTTTGTGGAGAGTTTCTTCCATGAATCTTCAACATCATCGCTTAGTCCAACTTTGTTTTCTTCTATGTGTTTTTTTTAATCTTTGCTCGTAAAGATGTTTGGTCGAGTCGTTTGAAAAAGATTCGAGGTTCCATCGTTTTGTTGGGTTTTTTGGACCTCTCATCTTTAGTTGAACAGTGCGTCTGATTGTTGTGAGAACCAGACTGTGGTCCGTTCCGGCATTAGTGGAGCTTAAAGTCTTTACGTCTAGTATACTAGAAGGGTGCACACTTCTATTCGTTATGGCGTAATCTATTACTGATTTTAGTCCTCTGTTGTTTGCGAAAGTAAATTTTTGTTGTGTTTTGTGTGGGAAGAAGATGTTGTTTATACGGAGTTCATTCTGGGCACAGAATTGTATTAGCTGTTCGCCGTTCTCGTTTGTTGTGTCCTCATTGAACCGGTTTTTGAGACCTGGTATTATCTCGTTCCCGATTCTTGCATTGAGATCGCCAAGAATAAAGACTTCGCTTTTTCTTGGTATTACGTCTAATGTTTTTCGGAGGTTCTGGTAAAAATTGTCTTTTTTCTCCTGAGGCTTCGTCATGTCCGGCGCGTACACAGCTATTACGTTGGTTGTAATATCTCCATGGAACTTAAATGACACTCGCAGGATTCTATCATTGATGTAGCTGATGTCATGAAGGTGTTGATGGAATTTTTCATGTACCATGAGTCCGACCCCGGAAGAAGTTCTTTCATGTTTTTTCTTTCCGCAATACACCAGGAGATATTTACCATACTTAGTATTGCCATTTCCTTTCTTCCTAGTTTCCGATAGTGCGCAGATGTCAATTCTGTTTCTTTCCAGTTCCACTAGTATTTCTTGATCTCTCTTGTTGAATGCTGTGATGTTCCAGCATCCAATTCTTAGTGTGTCCAGTTTTTGGAATCTCTTTTTTCTTGTCCCTGCCATGTCGTGTCCGTTACGATCCGTCCGGCTTTTATCCGAGGCTTTTTCGTTGGGTCTGTGAGCATTTATTAAGTTTTTACCCCCGGTAGGTTGCTAGCTTCTCCGAGGAATTTAGCGAGTACCCCATCCTAGGTATTGTTTGTACCTAGACTGCTTGACTTGAATGACTAGATAATCACTCTCGCTAACGTCGTGATAACACCTATTGCTAAAATATATTACAAAGCGCTACTTAGCTTTCTTGTTGTGTCTTTGTTCGGGATAAGGAGTCTTATGTAGTAGGATAATAATCGCTTTCGTAATCGATATGTCGCTTTCGAATTCTTTTCCGTCTGCTGAAGTGGGCGTCTAGGATCAGAATAACCCATCGCCTCGGAAAATGGTCCCGGCGGAGGGGTGGCTTGGATACGTAGCACTCAGATGGGGGTGTGGATTTTTGGGAATATCTCGTGACGCTAACGCGTACTCTTTGAAGCGTAGATTAAATCTTATAAGGTCGTTTTCGACCGTAAACCTAAGCTCACCTCAGCAAGTCTGAACTTAATACTAATTAATATTTATTCGCACGTGTGGGAATGGTATCATCAGCAAAATCTTCATCAAAATTGGTAGTGAAGAGAGCATTTTTACGAGAGTGGCAGCCACTTCCACCAGATCGACCAGTAGTCGATGTGGGAGGCTGCATTAGCCTCCGCGAGTAAGTCTTTATTCTTTGCTTATCCAGTAAACTTCAAAATAATCGAATACCTACTAAATCCGGACATTGGTAATTTCAAACTCTGATACTTAAAAAAAAAGTCATTTAAAAGTCTATCTCTCAACTTCTCAACTACAAAGACAATCTTTTTCAAGACAGTCTATTCCGAGCTAAAACAAACACATTGTATTAAACAGTCTTTATTAAGATAGTTTATTACAATTATTTAATTACTTTTAAATTGAAAAACAGACTTTAGGGTTTTAGTTTTATTAACTACTTATTTCTATAATAAGTAGTTCAGCGTTTATCTACTAATAAGTAACATATTATAATCTGTGCGCGCCTAAATTTATAAAACCTTATCGATATTTGTGCTTGTTACAACGCATCCGTGTTCTGTCACGAGTAAACTCGAATTAAATTGTTCATCGTTGTAAGTTTTGTTTAATTACTAGTGTAACCATTTTTAAATTTATCTTAAGAATATACTTTTTTTTTACCAAATTAACTGAAGTGTTTCCAAATTAAATAACCAACTCCTATCCGAACCAAAATCCTATTCTGGAATCATTCGAATTCTGGTCAGACCTCTGGTATCTAAGATTTCGGGAGGAACTTAGGAAACCAATTCGCTGTCAATCATACACAATATCAGGAACCAACCAACACCGAAGTAAGTCTTTTTGTTCTATCATTCAACTTTCTAAGCCCAATCCCTGGTAAAGCTCTGACTTGACTAGCTGACTGAAAATAGGGCATCCAGATTTTCCATACCAAATAAAGGACGATTAATAAAAATTTTCACCGGGTAAAAGAGATTGAAATTTGTTTAACTTCTGTGGCAATATTTTCTGAGACGTCACATAAAAAAAATCCTTAGCTACAATTTTGGATATATTCTAATAATTTAACACTTAACCTACCAGTAGCGGTCAAATTGACCGTTTTCAAACTTTTTGTCTAATTTACACATTTTTAAATGTTATAATATTGTTATCAAACTATATGACAATTCTTAGAATATGCATATAATATTTTCTTTACTCTTTACTTTAAGTTATTTTTTTCTTTTTCCAAGAAAAATTTGTTATGTGGCCTACCTACCGCGTTCGGCCAATATGACCGGTGGGAAAAACTGTTATAAAATTATTTCAAAGTAAAATTTTTTACGGTTATCTCAGAGTCGCTTATAGTTAGAAAGAGTAGATAACAATAGTATTGATTACAGTCTCAAGTAGTGCACTTCTAAAAAGGTTCAGAACTTGGAGATACATATACAAAATCTAAAGAAAAACAGCTTTTACCAACACCGTTCACAAGTACAGATTTGTGCGTACGAAAAACTTGTCAAATTAAATTTTGTAAAGGTTATAAAACAACAAAAATCTGTTCGAAATGCGAAAAATATGTTTGCGGCAAGTGCACATTTCAGACTAAACTAATTTGTAAACAATGCGAGGAAGCCAAATAAAGTATATTATGTATGCATAACATTCTGTATAAAACATTAATTTTATTTGTATTTTTTTATAAAGAATTTTAGAAATTATATAAAATAAATTGGACGAAACTATGAAAATTCTTTATTTTATACACATTTAGCAACAAATCAACCATTATCTGCATTGAATAATGAAATCTATAACTTTTTTAATTACCGGTCAATTTGACCGCCCGCGGTAGGAATAGGTATACAGAATTGTCGGTAGGTTTAGTGTTAACCCAAAAATTCGCTCTGGGTAATCTAAGTTAGTTGGAAGTATACACCGTTCAAATGCCGTGATTTTGACATACGCCAATAAAATTCCGTAGTTTCGAGACTTTTTTTTCGCTGTTATCAAAAACCTCTTTTTAAAAATTCTTCTTTCAAAAGAAATAGCCTTCCAAGCGACTATATTTTAAGCGCCTCGTTAAAAATTTACTACTGAATAGGAATAAACATCCTTAGCTTTCATTTAGGATGTATCCTACCAATTTATCCAAAAAAATACGCTTTAGGTATTCTAAGGGAATTGGAAACGTACACCATTTAGATGCTGTGATTTGTGCATACCACGAAAAAATTCCGTAGTTTCGTGGCTTTTTTTTCGCTGTTAGCAACAACCTCAATTTAAAACTTCTTCTTTCTGATGAAATGGCTTTTCATAGACTATATTTTTAGAGCCTCGTTAAAAACTTTCTACTGAATAATAGGAAATGTCCTCAGCTTTAACACTACAACTACCGGAAAAAACACAATGCTACTTTTACCAAAACCAGTCAAAATGACTGGTCATTTATAATCGTAAAAACAGAAGAATTTTTTTATTGTTTTGTTTTATATTGTCATATAAAATGAATATAAGGGTATGGAAATACATCTACATGGTGCCAATTTTTAAAAATATAATAATTTATTTGTAATAACAACATTTTTAATGATATTAACAAGGGAATGCCAACAAGCGTGGTCTTTTTTTAAAGCAATTTGAAAGATAGCGGAAAGCTTGTGAAAAAATTATCGGTTGTTATACATTGTTCGAAAAACGGGCCACTTAACTAGGTGTCCGCACCTCTCGATCAGCGTGATCGAGATGCTGCCTGTCATCTCAACTAGGAACATCCATCGATTGTTCCTATTGAACAATGGATCACGCCACTTCTCGTGGAAGCAGGTAATTGGTCCTGCGTAACGTCATATATGGCGTGATCTTCTCCTATTGCTAGAAAATCTCACCTTATTAGCGTGGAAGATGCTAATTGGCGGAAAAACTCTCTGCCACGTTAGCACCTTTTACCAGCCCGTACCGAAAAGGTGCGGGGTCATTCATTCTAATTAGAAAAGTGAGCGAGTTAAGACGTGTGTTCGTATATATCAAAAAGCGACTTTTTAGTAGTTCAGACTTCTCCTTAGTTTTTCTCTTATCTCCTTATCTCAAGTCTTCTCTTCAGTCCTCTCTTTATCTTCAAGTCTCCTCTCCTGTTCTCTCAATTGTAAGTCATCTCCGCATTATATTCTCTCCTTACCACAGACCTCTCTTTTCTCTTTCTATATCCATCTCTCTCTCATATTCGTCATCTCAGATTATCTCCTACTTCTCTATTACGATCTCTCTCATATTTTTACTCATTTGTATCTGTTCTTATATTTTATCTCTCTTTTATTTGTTAAATCTCAATAAAACCTGTAACGCAAAATACTTAACCAGTCATTTCACCATTTATACAGTCCACTAGCCATCTCATACTTATCCTCCCCTTTATCATCCCTAGCTCATCTCTATCCTATTTCCGAACATTCTTTTGGTCCTTCGAGCCGGAGCTTAAGTAGTCGCGTAACAGTGACCAATTGTGAGATATCTCACTCGTCATCATGGCCATGAAGATAGCCCTGCAGGAGACGCGAGCCACCGTCATCACCAGTATCCTTTTAGATGTAAAGGACTTCTCATCTATGGACCTGGCGACGGAGGATACTCGCAGCCTTCTAAAGTCAACCTGAGCGAAGTTTAACGCCGAGCATGAGAGGATCCACCAGTCATCTCTGGAGACGGCGATAAAGCTTCCATATTTTAAAGAAGGACGCTATGAGGCAACGATGCACTCATACCTCGCAGGCCTCTCGATGATTAATCGCCACATCTCGACGCTTGCGCCACAGACATCTCAGACAAGGGCACTAGATCAAGTACGATCTCGGTCATCTCTACCCAATATCGACTTGCCAAAATTCTCAGGGTACTTCTCTGATTGGAGGCCCTTCGAAGGTTTGTTCTCCTCGATGGTGAAGAACAATCAGACATCTCCCAGGTGGAAAAAATGCACTATCTCCGCTCCAGTTTAGAGGGTGACGCGGCGAAGGTCATCACGAACCTCAAGCTCTCGGCCGAGTCATTCGAGATTGCTTAGAAGCGCCTGGCTGCGAGGTTCGACAACAAGCGGCTCATCGTCTTGGCTCAGGTCGAAAGGCTTCTCGATCTCCCATCGGTAAGGACTAGGACATCTCAAGTGCTCCACCGGATTGTGAATATTGTGGAATATTCACTCAGCGCGATAGAGGCCTTAGGCTGTCCGGTGGAGCACTGGGGCCCGATCGTGCTTCAGAGAGCGAGCTCGGCAATTGATGCCAAAACAAGAGAGGACTGGGAGATTCACCTGGGCGCATCGACTGAGCTCCCCTTGTACCAAAGACTCTTAGCATTCATCTCAACCGCTAAGTCGTCATCTCGTGTCACTTTTAATGACCTTATGCATATCGATACTTAGACCAAAACTGACATTTTTGATGTATTGCTTTGGATCAGGCAGCATAAGTACATTTTCATTACGGACAACGTGAAAATGTTCCGTCAAATTCACGTGCATCCCCAAGATCGAGATCTTCAGAGAATTCTCTAGGTAGACGAGTTATCTTAAATTCAGGCCTACCAGCTCACGACAGTGACGTAAGGAACTCGCTCAGCTCCCTATCTAGCTTGCCGTGTCCTGAAACATTTAGTTAAAGACGAGGGTCGTAACTACCCTCTTGCAATAGATTCTATCCTCAAGGGAAGCTATGTTGATGACATCTCAGGAGGGGCAGAGTCCATTGAGCAGCTCAATGTAGTCGCATTTCTGCTACAAGAAATGTTCGACTCTGCCTGTTTACCGCTGGATAAGTGGAAAAGCAACTCTCGTGACTTCTCTCATCTATCGTCCACACATTCTGACATCTCGCCTGTCCATTCGTTCGACGATCTCACCACCAAGATCCTAGGCATCTCGTGGAATTCTCAGAAAGACATGTTCACATTTACCAGAACAATCTCATTTCATCAGGCAGTCACAAAACGGATCATTCTCTCAGAACTGGCCCAGCTTTTTGACCCTCCCGGACTTCTCTCTCAAGTGGTAATCAAAGCCAAAATTCTCATGCAGCGACTCTGGTTAGAAAAAGTTGGCTGGGATGATGAGCTGACACCAGACATCATTCACGAATGGTCTCAGTTCAGGCAAAATCTCGCACGGCTCTCAGTCTTAGAGACTCCCCGTTGGCTTAATTTCTCTTCCAAGGCACTCTCAGTGCAGATTCATGGCTTCTCAGACGCATCTCAACTTGCTATGGCAGCAGTAGTCTATCTCAGGGTGTCATACGCAGACAAGTCCTCAGTGGTCAGTCTCGTCTGCTCTAAGACGAAAGTAGCTCCTCTCAAGAGACTAACCATCCCAAGACTTGATCTCTCAGCTGCAGCTCTGTTAACAAAACTAACTAAGGAGGTGATAAGACTTCTCGACCTCTCAGAAGTAGACACTTCCCTTTGGTCTGATTCTTCTGTGACCCTTGCATGGGTCAAAAACAATCCAATGAGGTGAAAGGAGTTCGCAGGGAATAGAGTCGCTGCTATTCACGATTCGGTAACTCATGCTCATTGGAGATTTATCTCCGAAAAGCTTAATCCCGCCGACTGTGCATCTCGAGGGCTTAGCGCATCTCAACTCATTGAACATTCCCTATAGTGGAAAGGCCCACCATGGCTCTCTAAATCTCCTGAATTCTGGCCATCGTAAGTACCACCATCACCAAACGCAGATCTGAAGAAGCGCCCTGGCATTTCGCTCAGACTCTCACATGCCCAACCTCCGATTTAGAATCTCACCGACCTCTCGGATGTGTCCTCTTTCCAGAGAAATCTCACGAAGTTTCTTCGCATTACGGCGTTGTCTCAACGAGCCATCTCCTGCTTCAAGAAAGTTCCAGGCGCAAAATTGTCCATTTCACTACTGAATCCAGTGGACCTGGAGCAAGCAAAGATTTTCTGGATACGCAAGACTCAAGTGGCGTACTTCGCTCCAGAATTAAAATCTCTCGCAGCTGGTCAATCTCTTCACAAGCGGCACGTTCTATCTCGATTCGGCCTTCGTCAATTGTGCCGGAATTCTCAGAGTTGGTGGACGTCCCCAGAACTCTTAACTGGATGAGGATAGCAAACATCCAACAATATTACCTCGCCAGTCAAAGTTCACTCACCTAGTCATATCTGATGCTCACGCAAGGACGATGCATGGAGGAACTCTGCTGACGCTCGCATATATCCGGAGGACTTTCTGGATTATTGGAGGACGAGCTCCAGTCAAGTCCTTCATGAAGGGCTGCCTCACTTGTGCCCGAATACGCGAAGTGAGAGCGCAACAACTCATGGCTCAACTACCGGCATCTTGAGTCACGCCATCTCTTGTATTCGAGACCACTGGGCTGGATTATGCTGGTCCATCCAGTCTCGCTAAATCTTTAAGGCTTGGATAGCAGTATTCGTTTGCTTCTCTACCTCTGCAGTTCATCTCAAAGTCGTCTCGGACTACTCCACGGAAGGGTTTTTCAAGGCTTTTCGAAGGTTCGCCAGCCGTCGGGGAATACCTAATACGCTCAGGAGCGATTGTGGAACAAATTTCCAGGGAGCCAACGCTTAGCTGAAAGAGCTATTCTCAATCGCCATCAAGGAATCTCTCAAGATCCAAAGACTTCTCGCTAACGACGGCACGAAGTGGATTTTTAATATGAAATCCATAAAGTATCATCTCAAACGAACCATCTCTGACACTTTGTTCACGTTCGAAAACTTCTCCACCTTCCTAGTTCAGGTCGAGGCGGTTCTTAACTCCAGACCTCTCAGTTCTCTCTCAGAAGACCCTGACGACCTCTCAGCATTAACTACAGGCCACTTCATCAGGGGAGAGGCGTTGACCATCATCCCCGAGCCATCTCTAACGGAAATCTCTGATTCCAGACTATCTCACTTTCAGCGGATTCAAGAGCGTTTTCAGCAATTTTGGAAGAGGTGGTCTACAGAATGCCGGCAAGCGAACTAGACCACATCCAAATGGCAGACATCTCAGGACACCAACAAGAAAAGGTCTCTAGTTCTCATCTCCGACGAGCGATTTCCACCCTCCAAATAGCCTCTTGCTAGAGTGATAGAACTCTACCCAGGAAAGAACGGTCTATGTCGTATCGTCACACTAAGAAACGCCACGAGCACCATCACCAGGCCAATCGTCAAGCTCGTCCCGCTGCCCGTTCCACCGCACACGGACCCTTAAGGAGTGTGCAGCGGGTTTTTCTCTTTTTTGTCATCTCAAATTCATATTAAAGTCATCCATCTCATTATCATCAAAGTCATCTCAGAAGGTTAAAATAGTCAGATTTTCATGGCCTTTCTCGGATTTCGATCGATCATCTCATTCGTCTCTTTCATCCTGCTCTCGAGCTCTCGTTCTTCTTGCAACTTGCAAAGCCTTATTATGCCCATGCTATTAGCCAGCGTTATTATGCCCAAGCTCTTATCCAGCGTTAATATGCCCAAGCTATTTTCAAGCGTGAATATGCCCAAGATATTATCCAGCGTTAATATGCCCAAGCAATTATCCAGCGTTAATATGCCCAAGCTCTAAGCCAGCGGTAATGTGCCCAAACTATTAGCTAGCGGTAATGTGCCCAAACTATTAGCTAGCGGTAATGTGCCCAAGCTATTTACCAGCGCTAATGTGCTCAAGCTATTAGCTAGCGGTAATATGCCGAAGCTATTATCCAGCGTTAATATGCCTAAGCTCTTATCGAGCGGTAATATGCCCGAGCTGTTATCAAGCGTTAATATGCCCATGCTGCCATCCAGCGTTAATATGCCCAAGCTGGTATCCAGCGTTAATATGCCCGAGCTGTTATCAAGCGTTAATATGGCCAAGCTGTTATCCAGCGTTAACACTATTCCTACCAAAACTTCACGTATACCTATTCTTACCGCGGCCGGTCAAATGACCGGTCTTTCACAACTTATATTTTTCAATATTGAATGCAGACTAATAGCCAGCTTACCAGTATAAAAATATATTTTCTTTTATTTAAGAGTACATAAACTACATTTTATTCTTTTTCGTTGCACTTTTTACAAATAGGCTTCTCAACTGTACATTTTCCGCATACGTACTTTTTACATTTTATACAGATTTTATTCGCCTTATTATCTTTACAATACCTTATCTGACATGTTTTCCGTTCACGGGAACCTGTACTTGTACTTGCGATGGGTATTGGTTGATTTTCTTTGCCTATCTCTTGTTGGTATTCGATGGCAAGTTCTTCTGCCAATTGGAATAGAAACTCCTGTCTTGTAATTTCTCCTCCCGTAGTTTCTTTATATAACACCCATGCATTTATCCCGGCTAAATCCAAGATATTAAAAAATACTTGCAAAGGCCATCTTCCTGATTTAGAGTTTACCGAATAATTTCTGGCCATTTGGTCAGTCACATCTACGCCAAATTTGGTGCTTTTATACAACTGAATTGTCTCCGGTGTTCGGGTGTCATTTTCTTCAACTTGTTCGGAATTGTGTATTGAACTCAGAATTAGAACTTTCTTTCTTGGTTTGGCTTTGTAAACTGTCAACATACAATTATTTAAGCGATAGAGTTTGGTTGAGAAAAGTGCCATGTCGTCGTTTTTCAGTTTTGCCAGTCTTGGTAGTTCTTTTCTATTTGCTCTAATTGTCCCAACAATCGTAGTTTTTTTTGCCAAAAGTTTTGTTGCTAAAGATAGGCTTGTAAAAAAGTTGTCCGTAGTTATATTTCTTCCAGATCCAACATACGGTTTTGCTAATTTCATAGTGACAAACTCTCCAAGAGGAACTGAGGGTGAAACTTACTGTAACGTATTATTAGTCTTGTTCGCTATTTTGAAAATGACACTTACAACACGTAATACGATATAAAATATTATAAAATAATAAAAATGATAAAAGACTTCCAAGTATGCTCTTAGTGACGTTCACGTTTCGATGCACTCTGTTCGTGTTGCAAGACTCTACTGATGTGAATTCGTGAGAAGACGTCTATACATTTCCTTCAGTTATAAGTTCTTTGTTCTCCGTCATAGTAGATAAGCTTACGTAAGAAAATTTGGGGAAGTGGACCGTATCAAATCAATCAAGCAAAGAAACCGATAGTCTAACGAGAACTAAAAACACTTGGAAGTGCCGTAAACCATTTTCTGGAAGGCACTTATAGGATAAAATCATGCCACAACTACATTACCTTTCGTTTGTAACGAATTTATAATTTTGACATTGAGTCTTAGAAAAAAAATAAAACAAAAATGTATAAATCGTACCACCGGTCAAATGACCGGTCGTGGTAGGTAAGACAGACTACAAATTTTTCTCAGAAAATAAACATTAAAAAAATAACTGAATATTGAAAAATGTATCATACATATATTTTAGGAAAAGTCATAAAGTTTAAAGGCGATTCGCTTACGTTAAATGTAGGAAATTTCAATTGAAAATTTAAAAACGGTCAATTGACCGGTCCCGGTAGGAATAGTGTTAAAATCTCTAAAGAGATTTTTCTCTTATCTCCTTATCTAAGTCTTTTCTTCTGACTCTTTTAACTTTCTGAAATGACTTTGCTGATAATGAGATGGACGACTTTGATGATGATGAGATGGACGACTTTAATTTAAGTTTGAGATGACTACGTGGGTAATGAGATGTCCTACCAACACCTCAATGTTAGGCGGCTTCTTTGGTGGATAAGGAACGAGGGGGTGACTGGTAAGATGACGATAGTGAAGATGACTTATGATGAGAGGACGATGGTGGAGATGACTTGTGATGGGAAGACGACGGTGGAAATGACTTTTTATGAGAGGAAGGGGTTGGGGATGATGCGGGAGTAGATGAGGAGGATGAGCGAGAATGAGATGGCTGTTTGTGAGATGACCTTTTATGAGAGGACTTCCAACAAGATGGCTGATGAGACGGGGCATGTGACAATGAGGGTGTGCTGGATGATGATGGCAGTTTCTGAGATGACATCGTCGTATTGGAGATGAGACAGGACGACCTTGACTGCACCTGTGATGTCTTTGGTTTCGTTGAGCTGGTGCGACGCTCCTGATGGATGACCGTGTGGTGCAGTCCTCCGCACACATTGCACCTCCTTGTGCTCCGGCATTGTCTTACGTTGTGCCTCCCCAGGCAGTCGAAGCACAGCCGTGCTTCCACCACAACTTCCACCCTGGCCTTCCTGCTGAGGCTGTTTAATTGTGGGCAAAAAGCCAGATAATGCCGCTGCCTGCAGTAGCAGCAGTTGTTCGAGAGGTCCGGGATGAAGGGCAGCGAGTGCCCTTGAGATGGTCTTTCCGATGTCTGCGGCGTGGCTGGTTGCCGTTGAGATGTCTGCGGCTTAGGTGCTGGCTGTTGAGAAGTCTGCGGTTTTGGAACTGGCCGTGGAGATGTCTGCGGCCTAGGTAGTGGCTGTTGAGAAGTCTACGGCTTTGGTACTGGCCGTGGAGATGATTACGGCCCCAGGTTTATAACCTTAGCAAAGGACTTTGTAGAGGATGTTTTTGGCCCTTGAGAGATGTCCTGGCGCCCGGCTTATGTTCCTTGCGCCCCTCGATGTGCTCCAGAGCTCGAGCTGCGGCTGAGATAAAACCCAGGAGTCCTTGGTGTGGGGGGAGCTCAGTTGACGCACCCAGATGGATTTACCAATCCTCCCTTGTTTTAACATCAAGTGCCGAGCACGCTCTGTGCAGCACGATCGGGCCCCACTGCTCCACCGGACTGCCTAAGGCCTCTATAGCGCTGAGTGAAAATTCGACGATGTTCACAATCCGGTGGAGCGCGTGAGATGTTCGTCTCTTGTGATCTATCTCAGTAAGCTACATCTCTGTCCTCTCTGTGTTTTTCTCCACAACTAAGTCCTCTCTTTCTTTATATATTTCTCTTTTCTCTAGTACTCTTTATCTTTTATTTTCTGGTCTCTCCTTTCTTCTCGTTTTTCTTGATTATCTCTTTACAAAGCGACTTCTCTGTAATTGTAGACTTTTCCGTATTTTTTCTCTTATCTCCTTATCTAACAAGGAGTCTACCCACACGGTCCCTCTCAGAATTTATTGAAACTTCACATACGCTTAGATGTCGATTAGTACTATCTATTTCACCCAATAAGTAAAGACAGATGGCCAACCCTTTCCGAGATATTGACCGATGAAATTTTAGTGAATAGTCTAACATGCAAATATACCATTTAATTACGCAATTTCACATAAGCCGCTGTTAGCCTAACGCTAAGGGCGTAGGTTCGTAACCGTTGTGTCGCAGGTTCAAACCTTGCTAGTTTAAAATTTTTTTTTTTTTAATTTTTTATGTAATGTATGATTTATTTATTTTCATATTTCTGGCAACCTTTTTAAAGTTTGTTATGTTATTTGAATGCAAAATAAAAAAGAAAATATGGTGATTTTATATTATAAAACAAATCATATTTCTTTTATTTGTTAACCCATTTGCATCTATGCGCAGAATAATCCGCGAGTCGCGACTGTCAGCTATAACCAAGCGCGGAACAATCCGCGATCCTACGTTGTTATTTGTAAAATATTCTTCAGTTGCATCAGACCACGTTCAACCGCTTGTGAGAGCGTTTATTTCTTTGAGTTTATATACATCAGTGTATTCTAAAAAAGTTTTACTTTTTCTGTGAAAACCTTTCAAACTGCAACTATCAGTAAGTGTTGCAAATCTATATTTAAATTGAAAAAATTCAAGTTTGGAAAGCAATCTTTTTTTATAATATAATCTAAAATTTAGTATGCCCCAATGGATATTGAGTATCCTGATTCGGAATCAAGTAGTGAGGTACGACATCCTAGAAAACGTTGCCGGAGAATTTCGTCAAGTTCTGATAGCGAAAATGAACAGTGCAATAATTTTATAAATGAAGAGTATGTGTGGAAAGCCAAAAATCATACTACGATTATACATCCTTTTACAAGTGAAGGTGGTGCAACTATAAATACACGGGGCTTGTCGAGAGGGGAGGTTTTTGAACTATTTTTTAACAATGAATAATTTACAAAAATAATTACGGAAACAAATAAGTATGGTGCAAGCGACGCAGACTTCATACCTATTGAAGGGGACGAATTAAAAGTATTTATTGCTGTAAATATTTTGATGAGTCTAATTTCCAAGCCCACGATTCAAAGCTATTGGTCAACAGATAAAAGTATAGAAACTCCGTATTTTTAGAATGTCATGAGCCGTGGCCGATTTATTTCTATGTCCAAACATTTTCACTTTTCCAGTTCAAATAGTCCTAATGATCCACTGTCTAAAATTCGGGAAGTTATAGAAATTGTAAAGAAAACTTTCATTCGCATGTATGTCCCAAATAAAAACATTTCCATGGATGAGTCACTAATGGCATGTAGAAGTCGTTTACATTACATACAATTCATTCGAACAAAACGTGCGAGATTCGGTATCAAATTTTATAAAGTCTGTGATTGACAATCACGATATATACATAATTTCAATATTTATATAGGAAAAGATAAAATTGCTACAGGATCTGCTGGCAGAAATGTTGTATTCAATTTGTTAAAAGAGAGTCAATTATTGCACAAGGGGTATTGCTTATTTATTGATAACTGGTACAGTTCACCAACATTATACCGAGAATTATATAATATGAAAACAAATGTATGTGGAACGGTGAGAATAAATAGAAAAAAAATGCCTCCAGAATTAAAATCACATGTATTACAAAAAGGAGAAACAACTATATTTACTACAAAAGAAAGGGCGGCGATAAAATGGAAGGACAAAAAAGATTTCGTTATGCTTACTACTATGCACGATTTAAGTTTTGTTGAGGCAGGAAAAATAAACCGATATACTGGAGAAAAGAGTTTGAAACCAACCGCAGTAGTAGATTATAATCAACATATGGTTGGAGTTGATGTTGGCGACCAGATGTTAAGCAAATTTCATACTGTTCGACGATGCAAAAAATCCTATAAAAAAATGTTTTTTTATTTTAATGATATGATGTTGAATACTTATGTAATTTTAAAAAATTAGAAGAAAGATCGAGCCTTTCATGTGTTTAAACAATTATTAGCAGAAGAAATTATAGATAAATATTTGCCCAACATTAATGTAGATAAGGCATCTGTTAATGATTCCTTTATGAGATTTACTGGCAGACATTTTCCTGTACGGATACCTGCAACTCCAGCAAAGGGAAATAGAACTTCGAAACGATGCGTTCTATGCCTAAGTAAGTCGATTCGAAGAGAGACAGTTTTTAAATGCCACATTTGTGATAAAGCACTATGTATTGACCATTTTAAAGAATTCCCCGAATGTTAATTTATTTTAACTAAAATAAGTTTATTTTATTTATAAAAAAATATTTGTTTTTCCTTTTGTGTAAAAAAATGTAAAATGCAATATAAAACTGTGCATCAATCGTTTAAAAAGTATATTTTTAACCATCTACATCAAAGCGCGGAATAATCCGTGGGTCGCGACAGTCGACTATCACCAAGCGCTGAATAATCAGCGAGCCGATTCCCGTCACAGCACATAAGACCGACCGCGCGCGGTAATACACGTCAGTCGTTTGTTTAACATCGCTGGTGTTTCGATGCGGGAACTTAAATAGAGCGATGATGCAAATAGGTTAACATTCTTAATTTATTTAAAAAATACAAATTATTTATTACGCAAGTAATATAATTTATAATTTTAAATTAAATAACACAAAAAAATAATGCATTTTATGTTCATCTTTTATGTTTTCGGTCAATCGATTTTATTTTTGTTTAAGACTGTACTTCAATAATCGACAAGAGTTGGAGGTAAGAAAGCGCATTATTTTTTTATGTCTTGTGTCTCTTTATTTTCAAACCTTCTGTCCTGTTTTTCTAATTGTAAGTCATCTCTCCTTTATATTCTCTCTTTACCACAGACCTCTCTTTTCTGTTTCTATATCCATCTCCCTCTCATATTCGTCATCTCAGATAATCTCCTGCTTCTCTATTACTATCTCTCTTATATTATTACTCATTTTGTATCTGTTCTCCTCTTTTATTTCGCCCTTTTTGTTAATCTCAATAAAACCTGTAACGCTAAAAACTTAAACAGTCATTTCACCTTTATACAGTCCACTAGCCATCTCATCCTTATCCTTCCCTCTATCATCCCTTGCTCATCTCTATCCTATTTCTGAACAAATTTCTTAGAAATAAGGACACATGTGAGAGGTCCATGAGATCCTAAACCGAAAGTTGAGCTTGTGAAAGTTTGAGTGAGATGCCAGTGCGCTTCTCTGAATCTTCTTCTGGTGATAGCGGCACTGACCACAGCCAGAATTCTGGAGGTTGATAAAGCCATGGTGGTTCTTACCACCATAGAGAGTGACGAGTGAGTTAAGATTCACTAGGCCATCAAGATGCACAGTCGGCGGAATTGAGTTTCCCCCCAAAAAATCTGCAATGAACATGGAGTACTAAATCGTGAATAGCAGCGACTCTATTACCTACAAACTCCTTTCATCTCATTGGATTGTTTTTGAACAATGCAAGGGTCACAGAAAAGTCAGACCACAAAAAAGTATCTACCTCCGAGAGGTCAAGAAATCTTATCACCTTTCTATTCAGTTTAACTAGCAAAGCTGCTGCCGAGAGTTTAAGTCTTGAGAAGGTCAATCTTTTGAGAGGAGCTACTTTCGTCTTAGAACCGACTAAACTGAATACCGAAGATTTGTCTGCGTATGACACCCTGAAATAGACTACTGCTGCCATAGCAAAAGTTGAGAAACATTTGAAAAGCCGTAAATCTAAACTAAGAACGCCTTTAAGGAGAAATTCAAGAAAAAAGCAAGACTATACTTCAAAGCCATATCCTGATACCTATATTAACGATACCTCTATTCAAAGCCACGGACATCTGAGCAGCCAACAGCCAGCAGCCAGCAGCAAGCAACAGTCAGCTCAGTTGCCAGCAGCGAAGCAAAGCCAAGCTAAGGACCAACAACTGCTGCTATTTCAGCCAACGGCATTATCTGGCATTCTGCCTCAAGGAAGGCACAATGTGAGGAAATGCAGGAGCACAAAAAAAAGGTTGCACCACACGCTCATTCTCCAGCAGCACCCAAGCAGCAGTGCACCGATCTCCAAGACATCTCAGGTGCGGTCAAGGTCGTCCAGTTTTCTCTTAAACATGACGACGTCATCATAAATACTTCTATCCTCATCAAGCGTAACGTCATTATCAGACACCTCCTCTAATCATCAGTCATCTCGTCAAAAGTCAACCCCCCGTAAATCATCTCATAAAAAGCTATCCCATCCACATTCATCCTCCTCATCCACTCCTGCATCATCTTCTACCCACTTCTCACATAAGAGATCATCTTATCCTTCGTCTTCTCGTCATAAGTTATCTCATCGGTCATCTTCATCATCACCCCATAAATCATCTCCTCACTTATTACCAACCAGGGCCAATTGTTCTAGTACAGAGAACTCCGCCAAAAAGGCCTCCTTAGAATGAGGTGTAAGTATTACATCTCATAACTCACGCAGTCATCTCAATTTAATACTAAAGTCCTCAATCTCATCATCATTTAATTCATATCAGACGGTTAAAAGAGTCAGATTCTCATCGCTTATCTCAAATATCGATCGACCATCTCATCCGTCTCCTTCATTCTGCTCTCGAACTCCTGTTCTTCGTGGAACTTGCAAAGCCTGTGCCATCTCTTCTAAGGAAGTTCCGACTTTATTACGCCTATCATTGATCCTGGATCAAAGTTAACTTTAGCATCTGGTAAACTTGTAGCTAAACTAAAACTTAACCGATGTCCAGGAAGAATTCTTATTCAGGGCGTGGGTAGTACATCTCCAGAAGCGACTCAAGATCAAGTATCCTTGGTTCTCTAATCGAACTACTCGTCTTCTCAAGTCAATCTTAAGGCATTACCTTGTAAAGACTACATCTTAGGTCCCATCGTCTATAATATCGGAGCATAACTGGCCTCATCTCAGACTTCTCTGACTCTCCAAATCCCATTGCCATTCTCATTGGTGCCGCCAACCTCAGAAGAATAATGAAGTCATCTCGTCTTATCATGGAAGGCGATTCAGAGCTCATAGCATTTCATACAAGGTTCGGTTTAGCAGTTCTAGACGCAGCCTCCAGCTCGAACCAGGCTAATTCTTTTATAGCTTGCTATGCCATCTCAAACGTATCTCTAAACGAAACTCTTACAAAGTTTTGGGTTCTAAAAGAAGTCTAATTTTCTCCTACGTTGTCCTTAAGTCTCGCTAAATCCGAATGCAAGAAGCATTTTGTAGACACTCACTCTCGACTACCTACAGGTCGTTATATAGTTTGTTCGCCATTCTCGAAGGACATTTCAACTTTAGGGCACTAAAAATCGCTCGCCACGATATGTCTTTAGAGACTCCTTAAGAGATTCGAAACCGATGGTCTTCTCAAGGAAAAATACATCGACTTCCTTAAATAGTCTTCTTCTTCTACTTATTCTTAGTTTAGGACACTGTCCTGTATTTTCTCTAACTTTGTTTTTCTTCTTGTTTTACAACTCTTGCGATGAGGAGGCCCAGCTTTCATACCATCGTTTAAAAGGTCTTCCCGGTAGCCTGCTCGAGTTTGGCTTCTGCGTTTGTGCTATCTTAGGCAGACGGTTGTTCTCCATTCTCGCAACGTGATCCCTCCATTCTCTTCTTCTTTGGCGGGCCCAGCGCACTATATCTTCGACACTGCACTTCTTTCTTATATCCTCGATGCGATGACGGTCCATCAGTGTTTTGGCAGAGATAGTTCGTAGTGTAATCATTTCTGTGCTCCTTAGTAGTCTCTTAGTAGCAGCGGTTACAGCTCTTGTTTCATTAGCATATGACATAATTGGCCTTACACAAGTCTTGTATATACTTGCAGTTGATGCTCATGTACTTGTTACGCCAAATTATGTCTCTAAGACAGCCAGATACTATTGCTGTTTTTCTTGTTTGAGCTCGTACTTCTTCTATGATGTTCTTACTGCGAGTTATATCGACTCCTAAGTAGCGGAGTTTCATCACCTGTTCGACGCTAAGTCCATTTACTGCAAGTTTGCATCAGCTTGGTTCCTTAGATATTGTAAGCGACTTTGTCTTATGTACAGAGATGTTGAGATTAAATTTTTTGGCTGTTGTTTCAAATCTGTACAGCAATATTTGCAGGTTGTCCTCGTCTTCGGCTATTAGCAATGTGTCGTCAGCGTATGCTATAAGTTTTATTTTCCTAACCCCCATTCTGTATCCTTTTCCGGCAGTCATTACTTCTTTTATTATTTCGTCCATGTTTAAATTAAATAGAATTGGGCTTAAGCTGTCTCCCTGTCTTATTTCATTTGCTACGTGTACTCGCTTCGAAAGGGCTCCGTTGGTTTTGATGAAGCACGTGTTGTTGGTGTTGATTTCCTCTATAATAGCAGTGATGCCAGGGCCCACTTTTCTTTGTCTTACAAGGAGAGGGTTTCAAGTTTCCCTCGAGTTTTCCTTTGAAACTGCACACTTGTAAATGTTGATTAGTACTACAAGGCTATCTATATAACTCTGTCCAATCCTTAACCCTTTTCGAGATATTGGCCGACGAAATTTGAATAAATATTTCAGGACGTATATATTCAGGACCTCTCCACTTCATGTATTGTCATAAGCGGCGGTAGCCGAGCGGGTAAAGGCACAGGCTTGTAATTTTTTTGTCGTAAGTTCAAGTCTTGTCGGTTTTATTATTTTCTTTTTTTCTATTTTTTTTTATTTTTTTTTATTTTTGTCAAGTATGTTTTATTCATCTTCGTTTTTTAATATTTTTTTAACAATATGTTTAATAAAAAAAAAAGAATTTTTGTAAATATGGTGCATTGTTATTATGAAACGTGTCAAATTTTTTTTATTCGTGAATGTTTCAAGTAATTTGGAAAATAACAATTATTTAGTTTGAGAAAGTAGTGTTACGTCCTGTAGCGTAATATATAGTTTGGTCTGTTTTTGGTCAAGCTGTTAAGCCTTTACCAGGGAATGACCTAAAGAATTGTGATAGCAATGACGAGTAATGAGACCGGCGGAGATGACTGGATGGAAAGAATTGATGAAAAGAAATAGGTTATGAACGAATGCTGGGAGATGTATGGAGTAATTAGTCTTGATACACCTTTACCTTTCCGTCGATGTTGGTTTCTATTCCGGATCCTTGAATCGGTTCTGGGACAGGTTTAGTATCAATAAGCACTGGTTTTAACTAGTTCCACCAGAATGTTCACTCTTAACTTGGTTTAATAAAGTATGTTTATTCTTTACACATCAACGAATGATCTTCCTTTCAAGACACACTGATTACACTGATTACAAGATAACTTCTTGTTAACAGACTGAATATTAACTTATTAATATTCTCAGAATTACAGACTTATTACTATACTCAGAATTTCAGACTTATTAATTGACACAGAATTACGGACTTATGAATTATACTGGATCTCAGACTTATAACTAATACTGGATTTCAGACTTATAAACTAATACAAGATTGAACGGAAAAATAATGCTAATGCTAATGGCCTCCGTCGGCTCTCGACATCCCTTCTTATAACCTTCGTCCGTGCGTACTCCCCATTACGTCATCTCCTCTTCTTAACGAATCGGTTTTCGGAAAATGCACTCTGTCTTCACTATTGGTGAGTTCATTTACGTGTACGACCCTCATTGGTTGATGAACTTTCAGTCGTTAGTTGTATTTTGGAGACAAGGTTCAGACGATATTCGGACCCAAGAAATCTGAGCGTCTCCCCATGTTGGTGGGGAACTTTATCGCTCCGCTAATTTTATGGTTGCTTGAAACCGATAGGAGTAGATGTGTGTTCGAGGATGTTTACTTTGTATGGTCCTCTCTAAACTCCAGCCGATATTGGAGTGCTGGACTTAAAGAATGCCGCTCATCTGGTCCTTCTCCTCTCATAAATAACCTTGTCATCGCATACATGATCCATACGTGATGCTCGAGGAAAATATCGAGCACAGAGAAGAAGAATAGAAAGAAAGAAGAAAAGGGAAACGTCTTAGGACGTAACAGTAGTAAAATAAATAATTAAAAATTAAATAACACATAATAAAAGATGAGTTATTTATTCATTTTACTACTTACCCAAACTTAATATTTATTATTTTCCAAATTACTTGGAACATTCACGAATAAAAAAAATTTGGCACGTTTCATAATAACAATGCACAATATTTACAAAAATTTTTTTTTTTTTATTAAACATATTGTTTAAAAAATAAAAATAAAAATAGAAAAAAAAAATAATAAAACATACAAGACTTGAACTTACGACAAAAAAATTACGAGCCTGTGGCTTTACCCGCTCGGCTACCGCCGCTTATGACATTACATAAAATGGAGAGGTATATATACGTCCTGAAATATTTATTCAAATTTCGTCGGCCAATATCTCGAAAAGGGTTAAGCATTAGACAGAGTTATATAGATAGCCTTGTAGTACTAATCAACATTTACAAGTGTGCAGTTTCAAAGGAAGACTCGAGGGAAACTTGAAACCCTCTCCTTGTAAGACAAAGAAAAGTGGACCCTGGCATCACTGCTATTATAGAGGAAATCAACACC